>CM075766.1:60919068-60921568 GCA_037974665.1 Ehretia macrophylla
TCAACCAGGTAGCATTCCTCACCGACGACAGCATCGTACGAGGCACGTCGTCCCCTAAGGGTCGACGGCTCAAGACGAGTGCATGACCGTCGTATGCAATTAGCGACAAATGCTAATTTCGGGCAAAGAGAGGCCAAGGACCACATACCGTCATGGTGTACCGTATCCGAGAGATCTGAGTAATACCCCACAGGCCACGTATGCTGCACTTGTTGGAGTGAGCAGCGTGGAACACGGGACATGCTTAAGGGTTTGTCCCACGTCGTCCACGGAGTCAGACGCAGGGCAAAAGATGCACGATTCGACTTTAGATTGCCTTCTTTGTAGGTATGCAACACAGGAAACTGACAGACCGACTGAGGCAACGTAAGCACTCTGCTCACGAATGAAGAGGCAAATAGGGGCGGACGTCACTTCTGAAGCAAGGATCCAACCGACCCATACAAGCCGACCACCACTCACGCGCTATCACGTTCGCTATGCCCAGACCACCAAGCCGGTAACTGTCCCACCGTCTAGGCAAAGCTAGCCCTTAAGGCAAACGGAACCGGCGAGATGGCCCGAGAACACACCGCTTGGCACGAAGACTTTCTAAGGGTCAAGGGACAGGAACGACACAAGATGTATGACTAGGTTGCACATCGCAAGCTTAGGAGCCAACTTCGTGGTACCCGACGAAGCACCGAGTGCACACACTTGAGATACCAATCGAAAGCAGACTTTGAGCCCCCGCGGTACTTGGATCACCAAGACACTAGACCACGTCCGTCACATTACCACTCAGCGAGGACCATGGTATTGTGTGCTAGGCGATTCGAGCATCGCGTAGGCCCATAGGAACACACCGTCGGACAGCTTCGAGGCAGCACGGTGCTTGGATCACTACGACATTGAAGCTCTAGCCATCGTCTCATCACAATGCTCGCGTCGTTACTTAACGAAAGCCAAGGCCGTGTGTTAGGCGATTTGCGCATCGCGCATGCCCCTACCTTCCCCTTGTATGCACCCGTATGCCTGAAAAGGGACAAGCAAACTACCTTCCTACCCACGCGGTGCTTGGATCGTCACGACACTAGACCATGTCCATTGCATTATGACTCAGCGAGGACCATGGCTTCGTGTGCTTGGTGATTTATGCATCCCATAGGCACGTCGGAACCCACTAAGGGACGGCTTCAAGGCCGCAAGGTGCTTGGATCGCCACAACATTAAAGCATCAGCAATTGTCTCATCGCAACGCTCATGTCGTTGCTTAAAGAAAGCCAATGCCACGTGTGTTAGGCGATTCGCGCATCACGCTTTCCCCCACCATCCCCCAAGAGCCACCCAAGCCCATGCAGTGCTTGGATAGCCACGACACAAGACCATGGCCGCATGTATCCACTCGGCAATGACTATGGCTTCGTGTGCTAGACGATTCGCACATCGCGCAGTCCCAACTACACGTCGGGGGACGGGAATGTCCCCCAACGTGAACTAGCCGGCGGTATGGGGATGGCTAGTTTTGGGCTTGGGCAACCATTCGCCACCTCATTAGCCATCCCAATGACGTTGACGGTGTTGCGGCACCAAGATGGATAATGAGGACTAGGGAAGCTACCACGTTCCTTATTAGCCATCCTTGTGCGGCACCGAGGGACATGCCGGGGGATGTGGGGTAGGGGTAGCACGGCCCCAACGCACGGGTATGCAATGCAATACCTCAAAGTGATTCACTTGGTAGGCATTCCGGCCCATAATATAGCCCACGATATAGCCCACAATGTGCCACGAAGTGCCCACAACGTCCCCCCGTATGGACCTCGACCAGGGGGCTTGACACCACATCCCCCCTTATAGTACATTTAGATGCAAAAACCCAAGTGACAACAGTAGCGTATATTTTGCCAGAGATTCATAATGGCTGTTTTACACTATAAAAGACCCCATTTGGCATGATATTTGTACCTAACTTGCTCCTTATTGATAGCATATGATATCCAAATGCTTCAAAATAATTTTTTTTGAAAAAATATTTTTTAATATTTAATAATTGTGAAAAATAGGAAAAAATAGTAGAAAATTCAGAAAAATTTAAATTAATTCATACATTAATTTGTTAAATGATATTCAAAAATAGTGTTTTAGGAAAATAAATTTTTTAAATTTAAAAATTACAAAAAATAGGGAAAAATCAGAAAAATACTAGAAAATTTAGGAAAATTTATATTAATTCATAAATTAATTTGTTTACATAATATTTTGCGTTAATTTTTTTTTGGGATGGATTGGGAACCCAATTAATCTAATTCACCTCACAAATGTGACGAACTATTTGTCGGACAAGGGAAAGGTTAAGACTACTTCATAGATTCGGAAACCACTTGTAAAAGGACATCAATGTCTACATTTGTGTTATAATACATTTTGCATGCCCAATACCCCCGAATGCTTAACATTGCCCGTCATGCCCAAGGTCCCCTAGTAGTGCCAAAGCCGTCCCCTAACATTCCCTATTGTC
>CM075766.1:60926568-60946568 GCA_037974665.1 Ehretia macrophylla
ACCATTTACCCGCGCTTGGTTGAATTTATTCACTTTGACATTTAGAGCACTATGTCACAGGATCAGAGGTTGAGACCGAAACTTGACCACCGTGCGGCACTTAACCGAGTTACTAAGGGACTTGGCTAAGCTAAGCCTGAAAGATATGAATTAGAAAATAGAAATATAAGCAAGAGTTTAAGAGAAGAGATTTATATTGCTCTATAACTAAGAGAATATGGGATGGTTACAATGAGACATCTCCCCCTCATTTTATAGGGGTTAAATTCAAAATAAAGGGTGAGGATCATCCCAGCTTGAAGGGCCAAGATTGCACCTCGTATTTTGTAAACCTAGCTATCTAGCATTCTCTATACACTAGCTGGCAGCTTTGATTTAAATTCAAAATAAAGGGTGAGGATCATCTCAGCTGAAGGGCTAAGATTGCACCTTGTATTCTGCAAAGCTAGCTACCCATCATTCTCTATACACTAACTGGCAGCTTACATTGTTTATTACCTCAAGCCTACCAACTGTACCATTCAGTCAGAAATGGGGCGGACCGTCTGAAAATGGGCGGGTCGTTACACCCTCCCCCACCTGATCAGGCATTGACCTCGAAGCCTATTGTTTTCGAAATTCCTCAATAAGCTTGTAGAATTGCCACAATGACCCTTCGTGTTCCCAATTGTTTTCATTATCCAGGGTTCCTTTCCACTTCACAAGATACTCCATGTCATTTGGTTTTCCCCTCTTGCGGATGATGCAGTCTGCCAGGATGGATTTTGCTTCACGTTCGGAAAAGGTTACCACAGCAGTAGGGGCTCGGCTTGATTCCCCACGTCTTGGGTCTTCAGTGTCTGCATAATAGGGCTTTAGGAGGCTTACATGAAAGACTAGGTGAATCTTCAGCTTCGGGGGTAGTTTTAACAAGTAAGAGACCTTGCCTATCCGACGGATGACCTTGAATGGTCCTTCATATCCGCACAGCAAGGCCTTGTGTACCGACATGCGAAAGGCATGAAATTGTTGGGGTTGGAGTCTTACCATCACTGAATCACCATCATTGAACTCCAAGTTTCTTCTTTTCTTGTCTACCCACTTCTTCATTTTTTTCGCCGCCTTTTCAAGCATCGCACGGGCCATGTCACGTTCCTCTTGAAGTTCTTTGGCAAATTTGTATGCAGCAGGGGCTTTGCTCATGTATCCCGAAGCTACCACATGAGGGGCGATGTGTCACGCCCCAACCCGGCCTATAAGGTTAGACTAGGGTGTGAACTAAACATTCAGGTAATATCACATACTTAGCTGTTTATGAAGATTTAACAATTAACGTTTTAGCCTAAACTCCAAAATTTTCTGGAAAACCGGCAGCATAATGGCTATAATTGGGCTATTTTGTTTGACCTAATTCTCTAAAAGCCTCAATTATTCCAATCATTAACCCAATTTCATTAAGGACTCCTATTTGTCACCAACCGATTTGCCTACTAGTTTATCTTGAAGGTCTTGTTTGGTTAATGAGCCTAACATGATAACTATGTCCCGTTTATTTGTCAATTTCCTATCATGCAAGTACCTATTATCCTTTAGTTTGCAAGTGAGCACCTAAGTGAAATTAGATAGAATTAACTTAGTTGATTGTTCATCTAGTGGTTTGAAGGACTACGATAACTACCAATTAAGAAAACGAAAGCAAACCACCAAATAAAAGTTCATCCGGTTATAGGTAGTACAATCCCAGAATTAGACCCAAATTACAACGGGGTCATTTACATCAATAAAATGAATAGTTTGCAATCAAACACAACATCCATATAGCAACCACTTTCAGGCAAAGCACAAAAGCACGTAGGGACAGACAATCACTCCAAGGAATCATCGATAGGCACGTTGTCCTCGGGTACCTGTACTTGTTCTTCTTCACCTGTGATAAAAAAGAGGGTGAGTCCTTATGAACTCAGCGAGAGGGAATGAGAAATACGTTTTGAAACTCATTTTCCGGTTTAACTTATGAAAACCCTTTTTGCAAGCATGAATATAACAATAATATAAGATACAGGAATAGAAATACCAGTCTTTCCGCCCCAAGGTTCTCTAGGAACCAAGCGAGGGTACTTGTACACATAGTAAAAAGGATACAGTGAGCTTTTGCTCTCAGATCAGTTCCAGGATCAATTGTTACGGCCGACTTCAAATCATCCCCTAAACACGCTAGGTGGGTGTACTCCGGATGTACCCCAAAATCTTACGACCCAACTCTCCGAGGAAGTCTAGCCCCCAAGCGAGAGAGGGAATGGGACCATGGTAGTCACGGGTGCATCCGCAAGCCCGATGCCGCCCGGTGTGCGTGATCGCTACCATGCCAACAGGAAAGGTTGCAACCTTGTATGCAATGCACATTTATGACAGGTAATATATCACAGTAGGAGGACAATAAAGTAGGTTGCCTCCGGACAGTCATAAGATTGCACATTGACCAAGTAAACAGGCAGGGCACGATAAGACAGGAAATTTTACTTGAAAGGCATATAGAGTTATATGAAAATTAAACGGGCAGCCATGTAACACATATAAAACAGGCCATATAACTCATTACAAAGCCCACGTGATCAAGTGATAAGATTATTCAACATGCAATGACATCAACATGGGTTCAGGTGCAAGAAATGCTTATTTGTCAACATGCAATGGTCAAAATCACATTTGAAGTTATAAGACATTTTGGGAAGCCCACTAAGCATATAATTTCCACACAATATCCAAAAGATCAACACTTAGCAAGACTACCTAGTCATTAGGGTTTCCATTTCATGCTTAACCGTGTGCTTAAACCCTAAGTCAACTCAAGATCATTCTCAAGTCATGCATCATTCAATTCAAACATCCTCAAGTACTCAAAACAGTTCACACAACATCCCAACACCACAATTCCAAGCAATTAGTACCACAAGAGAGGTTACAACAATTTTCCAAGCATATAACTAAGTGAAACCTTTACTGCAATAGGCTGTTTTCTCACAATAAATATGATAATCAAACAATCTCCAAATCCAGTGAATAAGATGTCAAATTAAAGGTTAAGAAGTTAACTAAAATCAGAAACAAACCTTGCATCAATTGGAGTTCGGGATCATTAGATATAGCCGAAACAGTGGAATAGTACAAAACTGTCCAGTTTTGCACACTTTTCAGAAATTGGCATTTTTGAGGTCCTTAGGGTCTGTTTTAGCCTTGGTCCATTTCTGAAAAAATTGTCCAGAACTGAACAATCTAGCTTCACACCAAATTGCATGCATTTTGGACATCATTTACTAAGTCAAATATGGTTAGTTCCACAAGGTCAGTGCATCTACCAAAACCTGCTTCATTTTTCCAGATTTCCAGATTTGGTCACATTTTAAAGATTTGCCATTTTGAGGACTTTAGATTCAAAATTAGCTTCGGCCTATTTCTGGGAAAAATGTTCAAAACTGTCCAAAATAGTCACCTACCAATTTTCATGAATTTTCAACATCATTTGACGTTCTAAACTTACCTCGAACAGACTGGTCAGAGAGCTGTCAACAATTTCGACTTCACCTAGCATCATTTTCAAGCCAAGATCTTGCCATGCATGGTTGTTTAAGCTTATGAACGACCATATAGCTCAATTACAGAAGCAAATACACACATTTATGAGCATGCATGTGAATTTTTGAAGAGTTTTCAAAAGGTTTTAACCCTCACCTTAGCAATCAACCACAAAGATGCACAAAAACTTGTTGAAACTTCAAATCTCTTCTTCTTCTTGCTTAGCCGAGATTCCAACTTGGTTTTTCTATTTTTCCTAGCCTAGTGATCAATCTCTTAGCACATGCATGTGGTTATAACAAGAAGAAAAGAAATGGAAGCCAAGAAAACTTACCTAGGCCGAAAATGGTGACTCAAAATGCTTGCATGTGTGTTTCTTGCATCCTAGCTTGCTTGGGTGAGTTTCTTTGCTTGTGGTTTGTATTGATGCACCTTAGGATGATGAAGATGAGCTAAGAGGTGGAGAGAACTCATCCAAAACCGAAATGGAGAGAGAAAATGAGAGGGAAGTGAGAGAAATTGAGAGAATATGAGAGAATATGACAAAAGTGATGGCTTTGCAATTTTTTGAGCATATGGTCAGCCTTGGGCATACAAATTCAGACTTTTTGTGGCTTCAAGGAGTATTTTGAAATGGCTAGCATGGGCATGGAGCACATGGTTGAAAATGGTGGAGATTTGAGGAGAATTTGAGCAATTTTTTATGCATTGTGTTAAGTGTTTTGTCATAGTTTGTCTAGGACTAATTTTTTATGCATTTGTGTCATTAGAATTGTCATAGGAATGTTGGGGAATGAGGGAATCTAGGTAGAATAGAATATAGGAATATTTGTTGATGAGTTGAATTATGAATAGAATAATAGATAGTGGAAAATGTAGGAATAGTCTGGTATTATTTTATTGTTAGTGGAGTTTGTAGAGAATTTGAATTAGGAATATAATATTGGTTAGTGGATTGTGTAGGATTATTTTAGTGTCTAGTGCTTTGTGTAGGATTCTTTCTTAATTAACGTGTTGGCATGGATTCCTAGATCTAGGGCACGAATTACGAGGTAGACACGAACTACGAGGTACGGCACGTATTTCAAGACTAAGGCACATACTTCAAGATAAGTGCACGAATTCTAATGCTAACACACGTAACCCTAGGTGAATGAACGTAGACCAAAATAAGGCACGTAATTCAAGACACGACTCTTAAACCTAGGTTAAAGCACGCAGTTCAAGGTTAATGCACACGAAACGAAGAGACACATGTAAATCAAGGTCTCGCACGTAAATTAAGGTCATGGCATGTTTATCTAGGTATCGCATGTATATCGAGGATTAGGGCACACAATTCTAGGTTAAGGCACGTATAACGAAGCATGCACAAAAACCAAGACAGGGCACGTAATCCTAGGTCAGTCATATAAATTTAGGTCTAAGGCGCGCAAATTGAGGTAGGACACGTTATTCGGGGTCGGGCCTCACACGAGGGGTTGTCTACCCGTGGCTAGTTCAAAGGGGCTCCGACCCGTGGATTCACTCTGTTGGAGGTTGTAGGAGAATTGAGCAACATCCATCAACTTGACCCAATCCCGCTGGTTAGCACTGACAAAGTGTCGAAGATATAACTCCAATAAGGCGTTCACCCTTTTCGTTTGTCCATCAGTTTGTGGGTGAAAACTTGTAGAGAATGCCAATTCGGACCCCAATAATTTCAAAAGTTCAGACCAAAACTTTCCCGTGAAACAGGGATCTCGGTCACTCACAATAGACTTTAGAATGCCCCACCACTTTACAACATACCTCAGGAAGAGCCTAGCAGCATCAACAGCCGTCAGGTTTGGGGGTACAAGGATGAAAACACCATACTTGGAAAATCTATCCACGACAACCAATATGGTACCACATCATTCTGACTTCGAAAAACACGTGATGAAATCCATTGAGATGCTGTCAAAAGGATGTTCGGGGATAGACAGTGGTTGGAGTAGCCCAGCTAGATGTTTAGTCTCGGTCTTGTCTTATTGGCACACAAGACAAGTCCGAACATATGTCTTAACATCGTCTCGCATCCTTGGCCAATAGTAAGAATCTTCCACGAGTGCCATGGTGCGGTGCATCCCAGGGTGTCCTGCCCACAAAGAGTCATGACACTCTTTCAAGATTTTCCGCCTTAGATTGTCCCACTTTCGCACGAACAATCTGTCTCCTCTGGTCAGCAACAAATCTTCCTTTACCCAAAACCTGTGGGCCTTCCCTTCTACTGCGTACCCTAACAATGCCTTGGCCATGGGATCATGGTCCAGGCCCTCATGTATTTGATCAGTGAGAGGGCTCACAAGGCGACTGATTGCCGCAAGTTCAGCCTTGCGACTTAAAGCATCAGCTACTCGGTTGTCTCGACCAGGTTTGTACTCCATGGTAAAATTGAACTCGGCCAGGAATTCTTGCCACCTTGCTTGCTTAGGAGTAAGCTTCTTTTGTGTCTGGAAATAACTTGCAGCAACATTGTTAGTTCTTACCACAAAACGGGCACCCAACAGATGGTGGTGCCAAGTTCGCAGGCAGTGTACCACTGTCATCATCTCCTTCTCGTGGGTTGAGTACCGCCATTCTACCTCGTTGAGCTTTTGACTCTCGAAGGCAATTGGATGTCCTTCCTGCATCAATACTCTGCCAATAGCAAAATCA
Organism: Ehretia macrophylla; assembly: GCA_037974665.1. Classification (NCBI taxonomy): domain Eukaryota; kingdom Viridiplantae; phylum Streptophyta; class Magnoliopsida; order Boraginales; family Ehretiaceae; genus Ehretia; species Ehretia macrophylla. The sequence continues at coordinate 60,932,800 of CM075766.1, forward strand.
GAAGCATTAGTCTGTACCTCATATCATTTGGTTTGATTAGGCAGTACGAGAACAGGTTCGGCAGTTACAGTAACCTTGAGGGTGTCAAATGCATCTTGGCATGTTCCATCCCACACCTAGGGCTTGTTTTTCTTCAGAAACTCGGTCAAAGGCATGGCGATGGCTGAGTATCCTTTGATGAAACATCGATAATAATTTGCCAAGCCGAAAAATGGTAGCAATTTGGGGACACTATTAGGAGCTTTCCATTCATGAATGGCTTTCACTTTGGTGTTGTCCATCTGAATTTTCCCATCACCAATGATATGACCAAGGAATTGCACCTCTTCCTTGGCAAAACTGCATTTTTTTGGTTTGACGTACAGGTCATGTTCCCGAAGTTTCTGAAGTACTAACTTCATGTGTTCAACATGGTCTTGTAGGCAAGAGCTATAGACCACGATGTCATCCAAGTATACTATGACAAATTTGTCGAGAAATGATCTGAATAACTTGTTCATCAGAGTACCAACAAGGAATTCAAATGCACCATACCTCGTTACACAGGTAGTTTTTGGCTCATCTCCTTCCGCAATTCTGACTTGCCAATATCCTGACCTTAAATCAATCTTTGAGAAGTATCAAGCACCTCCAAGTTGGTCAAACAAATCCGCAATCAAAGTTATGGGGTATTTGTTCTTTATAGTTACCTTATTTAGTGCTCGGTAATCTATGCACATTCGCAATGAGCCATCAGTTTTCTTCTGGAACAGGATTGGGGCACCAAAAGGGGAACTGGATGGTTGAATCATACTGGCATCCAACAATTCTTGGAGTTGTCTCCTCAGTTCAGCCAGTTCTGGAGGTGCCATACGATAAGGGGCCATGGCAGGGGGCTTTTGTATATTCCACCAAGTCAATCCGGTGGTCGATCTCTCCTTGCGGTGGCAGTTTTTTTGGAAGTTCCGGGGGCATTACATCTTTGAACTCATTCAGCACTTTCTGGATAGGCGAGGGAAGAGGATTTTGTTTCGGATGTTCTGGTTCTTCCTCTTGCATTGCAACAAGATAGGTATCTTCGTTGCATTTGACTCCCTTCATTAACTGCATGGCTGAAAGGACCTTGACACCAGGTCTGGTTTCTCGAGTCATGGGCACAATACAAGGAGTAAAGTTGCCCATTACCAAGATAAAGTTCCCGCAAGGCATGAGGAAGGCCTTTACTTCGTCCTACCATTCCAATCCCAAGACAACATCATAATCATCCAAAGGAACGACTGTAAAAGTAACGGTACCAGTCCACTCACCGATTATCGTCTTGATACCAAAGGCAACACCAGTGATGGGGATGGCTTTTGAGTTGGTAGCCTTGATCATTCCTCTGAATTTGTTGATCCATAAGCCTAGCTTCCTTGCAGTATCAACACCAATGAAATTGTTGGTAGCACCTGTGTCTACCAAGGCTTTGAAGGGACGCCCTTTTATCATAGCAGCAACATATAGGGATCCTTTTCTTGGGTCTTTCGAGGTCTTGATCTCGGCTTTCACAACATTAAGGAGTTGAAGAGACCCCAATTGAGTATCTTTATCTTATTGTGATACTTGGTCATCCTGTTTAAGGAGGGACGCCATTTTGCCATAGTAGGGACACTTATAAACCTTATGATCCTTGCCTGCGCATATGAAACATTCATACTACCTCGAAGGAGCTTGGTTGTTTCCCCGATTCTCTATAGGAGCTTTCCCTTTGTTGAAGGCCGGTTTGAATGATCCTTCCTGATTAGAAGCAACATCAGTAGGGTTAGAATTGATACCTTTGTTTTGATTTCCTCCACCACTTGGCTTCTTATTGTTGGAAGAAGAAGTACCTTTCTTTCCATCATTTCGCTTGGAGAACTCAATTAGACCTTCAGCGACAGCAATGGCAGAGGCAAGATCCTGGACACCGCGACGTTGAACTTCTACTCTTGCCTACGCCTGGAGTCCATAGAGGAAGGCAAAGAGGCCATCCTTGTCGGACATTTCAGGAATTTCAAGCATCAGTTCCTGAAACTCCTTAATGTATTATCGTACATTATTTTGGTGTCTGAGCCGTCGAAGCTTACCACGAGCTTCATACTCCACGTTCTCCAAATAAAACTGTTTCTTGTTTTCTTTCTTGAAATCATCCCACAATTCCATGGTGCAAAGGCCTCGTTCAATATCTGTGGAACGATGCCTCCACCAGAGAGTGGCCATATCTGATAGATAGAGTAGGGCAGTTCAAATCTTCGCAGCATCATCGACAAGATTTGCTACTGAGAAGTATTGCTCCAAGTTCCACAAGAAATTATCCAACTCTCTTGCATTCGTCTGGCCACTGAAAGGCTTGGGCCTCGGGACATCGATCCTTGGGGCAGAAGTGGTAGTTGGAACAACTCCAGTGCTCACTGCTATCTTGCACAAGGCTAAGTCAGCCTTGACAACTTCGACCTCTATTTTAACCATGTTAACTTCGGTCTTCATTTCTTCAATCGCAGCGGAAATTTGTAATTGAAAATTATCTATGGTCTTTTGCATTTCATCAGTGAAAGTGTTGAGGGTGGCCAGGGTCTGTCCACGCAGATCCTCCACTTGGTCCTCTACTTCCTGCAAGCATTCAAGAAGGGTGGTCTTGTCCCTTGCTTCCACTTGTTCCAACCGAGCAATAATATCCTCCATTGTGATAGCATTCCGTAGAACACTTTGTTCATTGCGTCCAATTCGGGATTCCAGCGAGGAAAGCGGGTCCATTGAGGTAGCACGAGAAGAGGGTTTGGACTTGTTCGTTTTCCTTGCACACTTCTCTGAATTTTCCACAACCTGGGTACTAGGGCCAATAACATCTCCTTCTGTTCCTGCCATACTTCAAGAATACCACGAGTCAGAATGTAGACAACATGGTTAAGCCAGGCACTAAGTCCTTGGCTTTGATACCACCTGTCACAGGATCAGAGGCTGAGACCGAAACTTGACCGTCGTGCAGTGCTTAACCGAGTTACTAAGGGACTTGGCTAAGCTAAGCCTGAAAGATATGAATTAGAAAATAGAAATATAAGCAAGAGTTTGAGAGAAGAGATGTATATTGCTCTATAACTCAAAGAATATGGGATGGTTACAATGAGACATCTCCCCCTCATTTTATAGCGCTTAAATTCAAAATAAAGGGTGAGGATCATCCTAGCTTGAAGGGCCAAGATTGCAACTTGTATTCTGTAAACCTAATTGTCCAGCATTCTCTATACATTAGCTGGCAGCTTTGGTTTAAATTCAAAATAAAGGGTGAGGATCATCTTATCTGAAGGGCCAAGATTGCACCTCGTATTCTGCAAAGCTAGCTATCCAGCATTCTCTATACACTAGCTGGAAGCTTACATTGTTTATTACCTCAGGCCAAACAACTACACCATTCAGTCAAAATGGGGCAGACCGTCTAGAAACGGGCGGGTCGTTACAACTGGGCAGAAATCACAATGCATGAGTATCCGCAAGAACCATTGTAATGTTTTGTTTTAATTAAATAGTCGGATTCCCCTTGTCTGTACTAGTTCTGAGCTGGCTGTCTGATGTTTGGGGAAGGCCCCCGAGGTAGCTGCTCCTCGTTCATCCCCCGGTCGGTGCATGGCGACCCACTCTAGTCACGGGAGCAGCTGGAGCAGTCCACTGATAGCCGACGGGTTTGGGACTGGGACCCTCACGCCCAGCCCTCAGAGCCAATCCTTTTCCCGAAGTTACGGATCCATTTTGCCGACTTCCCTTGCCTACATTGTTCCTTTGACCAGAGGCCGTTCACCTTGGAGACCTGATGCGGTTATAAGTACGACCCGGCGTGGACGACACTCGGTCCTTTGGATTTTCAAGGGCCAGCGGGGGCGCATCGGACACCGCGCGATGTGTGGTGCTCTTCCAGCCGCTGGACCCTACCTCCGGTTGAGTTGTTTCCAGGGTGGGCAGGCTGTTAAACCGAAAAGATAACTCCTCCTGAGGCCCCTGCCGACATCTCCGGACTCCTTAACGTTGCCGTCAACTGCCACGTCCCGGTTCAGGAAGTTTAACCCGATTCCCTTTCGGTGCACGCGCGGAACGCGCTATCTATAGGGCTTCCCCCGACCCTTAGGATCGACCAACCTATGTGCAAGTACCGTTCACATGGAACTTTTCCCCTCTTCGGCCTCAAAGTTCTCATTTAAATATTTGCTACTACCACTAAGATTTGCACCAACGGCCGCTCCGCTTGTGCTCGCGCCTTGGGTTTTACGGCGACCGCTGCGCCCTCCTTCTCATCGGGGCCTGGCACTTGCCCCGACGGCCAGGTATAGGTCGCGCACTTAAACGCCATCCATTTTCGGGGCTAGTTGATTTGGCAGGTGAGTTGTTACACATTCCTTAGCAGATTTTGACTTCCATGACCACCGTCCTGCTATTTTAATCGACCAACACCCTTTGTGGGATCTAGTTTAGCGCGCAGTTGGGCACCGTAAACCGGCTTCCAGTTTATCCCGCATTGCCAGTTTTGCTTACCAAAAATGGCCCACTTGGAGCTCTTGATTCCGTGGTGTGGCTCAACGAAGCAGCCACGCCAGCCTACTTATTTAAAGTTTGAGAATAGGTCGAGGGCGCTACGCCCCCGATGCCTCTAATCATTGGCTTTACCTGATAGAACTCACACGCAAGCTCCAGCAATCCTGAGGGAAACTTCAGAGGCAACCAGCTACTAGATGGTTCGATTAGTCTTTCGCCCCTATACCCAAGTCAGATGAAAGATTTACACGTCAGTATCGCTGTGGGCCTCCACCAGAGTTTCCTCTAGCTTCGCCCCGCTCAGGCATAGTTCATCATCTTTCGGGTCCCGACTGGTATGCTCACACTCGAACCCTTCTCTGAAGATTAAGGTCGGTCGTCGGTGTACCTCTTCAGAGGGGATCCTGCCAATTAGCTTCCTTGCGCCTTTCGGGTTTGCACACCCGTTGACTCATACACATGTTAGACTCCTTGGTCCGTGTTTTAAGACAGGTCGAATGGGGAGCCCGCAGGCCAGCACTGGGAGCGCGCAAATGCCGAAGCATGCTGAAGGCACGCACTGCCCCAACACGATCGAGGCGACGGCGTTTCGCGGCATATCTATTGCCCAGGCTTTGGCTGCCGCCTAAATCCGCGCTGGTCCGTACCCTGAACTGATCGGTGGACCGGCTCTCGTTGTTCCGCATATGATCGGGTTGTATCCCCGGCCCTCATCGGCTTCCCTCCCAACAATTTCAAGCACTCTTTGACACTCTTTTCAAAGTCATTTTCATCTTTCCCTCGCAGTACTTTTTCGCTATCGGTCTCCCACCCGTATTTAGCCTTGGACGGAATTAACCGCCCACTTAGGGCTGCATTCCCAAACAACCCGACTCGCCGATAGCGCCTCGTGGTACAATAGGGTCCGGGCACAACGGGGCTCTCACCCTCTCTGGCGCCCCTTTCCAAGGGACTTGGTCCCGGTCTGCCGCTCAGCACGCTTCTCTAGACTACAGTTCAGATAGCGGAGCCGCCCGATTCTTGTCACGCCCCAACTCGACCCCACCTACGATCAGTCAGGACGCAACGGAATTTCGGCGGCATAACGACAGTAAACAGATTTCCGAGGTTCTAAACCAACCTCATAAAACATCATACATCCCGTAATTCCTCAATATAAACAACAACATACAACACAACCATATTATACAATAAAACATCCTCGTTATACGCCTCCGTTCCAACATGACATACAATACCTCAACTTTATCATACATTTCAAAAGTAAGTTGAGACACAACTACAATTTAACCATAGACAAAAGGAAACCGCTAAGTTAACATCATTTGGTTCATCATCTTTTCAATATCTATTACATTAAGAACCGTAAAGCATATAAAGTCTATTAAACTAATATACAAGACATTTAACAATATAAAGTCATGGATAAGACTCGGGAACATATGACTCATCCACAAAAGACACATTTTCCACATTCTCCTCTTCAGGAGGCACGTACCCGTAATCTTGTGAAAGTACACCTGAAACATGCATTAATAGAGAGTGAGCTTATATACATAAGCCCAGTGAGGATCCGATAGATCTCGACAGCATTCACTACGCTCCTTGGATTTAGTCCTTTGAGCAAGAAAACACACAACAACAATAATAACATAAATAAAGCTATCATCACATAACTATATGACCATTCAATAAGGATACTCTATTTGGTGTAGCTCCAAACGCCATCACGATCTCAACCGTTCTTCTTATAACTCCCCATTACTCACGCACCCGAGGTACCTCACTATCCCCTTCCCTCCATGACATCTCCGTCATGCGAGCTGGGGGTAGCCTATGGCAGTCATGCCGGTTTCAACCCGACAGCCCGACGCTGCCCGAGAGGTGGCACACACATACCAAGGCTCCATATTCATCAATCATCATGTAAGCATAAATCGATCAATCAATTGGGAGATCAGCAACAAGAGTGCCCGATTCCCGCATTCAATAATAATCAATCAATAACATCAATATAACATCAATATAACATCAATATTAAATTAAACATCAAACAACGTAGTTAGATGACAAAGTAGGCCATCTAACCGGACATGCATAATATTCATAATTAAACTCTAAATTACTCAACAACAACTCACCATTCATCACTCGAACACTACCCAACCATCTAAGGCATCGTTCAAGAAATTAAAGAATGACAACCTAACTTCTAAAATTCATAACTTACAATCTACTAATCCAAACATTGCCAAATCAGTTCCTATCACTCACCCATTCAACCTACTACATTAGCCCTCTCGGAAATCCACCATAACACCTCCAAAACATGCCCGATAACCCTAAAACCCTATGACGTCATGGCTGGATTTTCCGGATTTCCACACAAACAATGTAATCGAAAATTCGGCATTACAACAGCGCTAACACGTAATTATCAAGTATTTAGAAATCGACGGCAATCGATTTCGAGCAACGCAACTCAATTAAATCAACTTTGAACATTTTAATCAAAATTAAATACCCGGAAAATAAAAATTATGCTATATCCGACAGAAACTCGTAGTATTAGTATATAATGATCCCTAGCATGCAAGGAGCAATAATCTAACATCAGATTTCAATTCTAACGGTTCAATCTTCATTTATACGCAAAAACACAAAAATGACATTTTGAGATCTAGAATTTTTCTCTCACCTTAGATGCGATATAAGCCTAGGAATGCGTGCAATGCGTGCCCAACAAGCAGAATCCAAGTCGGTGCGAAGTTTCACGGACAAAAACTAGGTTTTTCTTTGAAAAATTGATTGAAAAGCTTGAGTTTTCTTTCTTCTCTTTTCTCCCTCAACCCCTCGGCAATGTGTGTGTGTGTGGTGGTGTTTTTGTGTTGTGTGAGTGTGTGTAGGTGACAATAGCTTATAAGGTCAATTTTTTTAATTAAAGTCAAAGTTATTTTAATAGGTATTTTTGTGTTTTTAATGTCTTTAATTGCATTTTAGTGATCACCAAGTTAAAATTAATTATGCAACCCCCAAGATATCTCAAGTGAGTTATTTTTAGGTGACAAGAAGTTTTACATTCAAAGAATTCCACCCGAGTCGGCTTAAAACTCGATTTTCGCAAAAGTCGGTGTAAAAACCCTAATAAATTCTTAAGCCGATTTTAAAACCGTTTTCATCAAACACAGGTCTATTAAAGTCCGTGGACTAGGTCTAGAAGGGTTAAAAAGACCAGTTTCAAAATTATAGCGGACGTGTTTCGAAAACACTATTCACTAAAAATCGACGATAAATTTTCTGACTCCGTTTTTGATGAAAATTTCATGAATGCACATTTAGCACGTATTAGAAGTATTGAAATCAAAATTATAACTTTCTAGGTCCTATAGCACATAAACAGGCTATATGCACGCAAAACGAGGTAAAGCACGTAAAACGAGATAAGCAAGAAAGTGGGGTTTCACATTCTCCCCCCCTTATAGAAATTTCGTCCTCGAAATTCTTACTTGATGTACGGAAAAGATCTGGGTATTGCTGCTGCATCTGATCTCGTCTCTCCCACGTAGCTTCCTCAATGCCGTGATGCTTCCACAACACCTTAACCATCGGAATCCTCTTCGACCTCAACTCTCGGTCCATCTGATCTAGAATACGAATCGGACGCTCGTCATAAGTCAAATTCTCACGAAGCTGTAACGGCTCTGGCTCAAGAATATGAGAAGGATCCGGATTATATTTCCGCAAATTAGACACGTGAAACACATCGTGGACATTAGAGAAGTTTTCCGGTAGAGCCAACCGATATGCCAACTTACCAACCCTGCCAGTAGTCTCAAACGGCCCAATAAATCTCGGACTCAGCTTACCACCTTTACCATAACGAACAAACCCCTTTCGAGGAGACAATCTCAAGAAAACCCGATCTCCAACTGCAAACTCCAAGTCTCGACGACGCTTATCAGCATAACTCTTGAATCTACTCTGCGCTGTAAGCATTCTCTGCCTGATCAACTGAACATTCTCGATCTTCTCAAGAAGTTCTGGCATGATAGTCGGATCAATAGTCTTCATCTCTCCTACCTCGTCCCAATATAAAGGTGAACGGCACTTACGACCGTAAAGAGCTGCAAAAGGTGCCATCCCAATAGTAGCTTGATAACTATTGTTATAGGCAAACTCGGCAAGTGGTAGATGTTTCTCCCAGTTCTTCCCGAAGTCCAGAACACAAGCCCTAAGCATATCTTCCAGAATCTGAATAGTCCGCTCAGACTGACCGTCGGTCTGTGGATGATACGCTGTACTGAAGTTCAACTGAGTACCCAAAGTCTCCTGAAGTTTCTTCCACAAACGAGAAGTAAATGGAGGATCTCGATCAGAGACCATACTAGATGGAATACAGTGAAGTCTAACAATCTGATCCAGATAAAGATCCGTCAGCTTTGTAACCTCATCTCCTAACCTCATCGAGATAAAATGAGCTGTCTTCGTCAAACGATCCACGACAACCCAAACTGCATCATTACCCCTCGGTGATCTAGGCAAACCAGTGACGAAGTCCATCGTAATATGCTCCCATTTCCACTCTGGTATAGCCAACGGTTGAAGCAAACCTGCTGGTCGTTGATGTTCGGCTTTCACTCTCTGACAAGTCAAACATCTAGACACAAACTGAGCAACCTCCCTCTTCATGTTGTTCCACCAGTAATGTTGTTTCAAATCCCGATACATCTTGGTCCCACCAGGATGAATAGTATATTTAGAATTATGAGCTTCCTCCAGAATACCTCGTCTCAAGCCCGGTTCATCGGGAACACAAACCCTGTTCCGAAACCGAAGAATACCATCCTCATGCACTTTAAAGTCAGACTGATCATCCGTGATCTGATCCTTGATCTTCTGAAGGTTAACATCAAGCTGCTGAGCTTCCCTGATCTGAGACAACAATAAAGGCTGAATACGGAGATGTGAACACATCACCCCAACCTGAGTGAACTCTGGTCTCCAATAACTAAACTCCTCAAGAACCTCCCACTTCTTGACAGCCAAACAAGAAATACTAGCCTTCCGGCTGAGAGCATCTGCCACAACATTTGCCTTACCAGGCAGATAATTGATAGAACAATTATAATCTCCAAGAAGCTCCATCCACCTCCGCTGGCGCATATTCAACTCCTTCTGTGAGAATAAATACTTAAGACTCTTATGATCAGTGAAAATCTCGAACTTACTGCCCCACAGATAATGACGCCACTTTTTCAGTGCGAAGACAACTGCTGCCAACTCAAGATCATGAGTCGGATAATTCACCTCATAAGGCTTCAACTTCCTGGAAGCATAGGCAATAACTCGGCCATCCTGCATAAGAACACATCCCAAGCCCTCCTTGGATGCATCACTGTAAATGACCATATTATCGGTCCCCTCTGGTAGAGCAAGTACTGGAGCGGTAGTTAACCTCTTTTTCAACTCCTGAAATCCACTCTCACACTTCTCGTCCCAATTAAAGATAATCCGTTTCTGAGTCAACTTAGATAGTGGCCCCGCAATCTTTGAGAAGTCCTTGACAAACCTACGGTAATAACCCGCCAAGCCAAGAAAACTACGGACATCAGTAACACTCTCTGGCCGCTTCCAAGACATCACCGATTCAATCTTAGTGGGATCTACAGAAATACCACTCTGTGTAATAACATGGCCAAGAAAAGAAATCCGTTGCAGCCAAAATTCACATTTGCTGAACTTGGCAAACAACTGATGCTCCTGCAACTTCTCTAATACAAGCCGTAGATGTTGCTCGTGCTCCAATTCAGATTTAGAATAGACCAAGATATCATCAATAAAAATCACCACGAACTAGTCCAAGTACGGCCGAAAGACTCGATGCATAAGATCCATGAATGCTGCTGGCGCCTTACTCAAACCAAAGGGCATAACAACAAACTAATAATCGCCATAGGGAGTCCTGAAGGCCGCCTTCGGAACATCGTCTGAGCGAATCCGAAGCTGATAATACTCCTGCCTCAAATCAAACTTAGAGTAGACTTTGGCTCCCTGAAGTTGATCAAACAGCTCATCAATCAGTGGCAAAGGATATTTATTCTTGATAGTCACCTGATTCAAACCACGGTAATCTATACACAATCTCAAGGTACCATCCTTCTTCTTCACAAACAAAACAGGAGCTCCCCAAGGTGAAGAACTCTGCTGAATAAATCCTTTCTCCAACTTGCTAATCCATACATCCGCCTTCCTATCATCCGGCTCCCCCTGAAATCTCGGTGGGTGATATCCTAAAAAGTCCTTCAGGGTACCACGCCCGTGGTTACCACCCTGAATATTCAGAAGCTGAGCCTGCATAGCCTGATTCTGGGCAGCCTGCCCTGCTAATAACTGTGCCTGACTAGCCACTAACTCTGCAATCCGCTCCATAGCGGCTCCAAATCGGTCATCACCCCCGTCACGGCCCGGTGCCACGTTACTCGGAGTCTCATCAGTCAACTCAGGCCTACCTCTGGTTCTCGGTCGACCGGCCATTCTACTAATCAAAGAGTTAGCACAGTTATAGCACGTAGACAGGTTATAAACAACTATTAACACATAAATAACAAACTCATATAAAACACATAATCAAATTGATCACATAATCACATAAGCACTTAAATCACATAATCACTTAATCAATTAATCATACCAATACATATTTCATTTTTCTTTCCTTTCATACATATTTCATGCTAAGACCATTACCCACATTCCGAGAATACCCCGGCTGACAACTAACATGAGCTCTGATACCACTTAAACTGTCACGCCCCAACTCGACCCCACCTACGATCAGTCAGGACGCAACGGAATTTCGGCGGCATAACGACAGTAAACAGATTTCCGAGGTTCTAAACCAACCTCATAAAACATCATACATCCCGTAATTCCTCAATATAAACAACAACATACAACACAACCATATTATACAATAAAACATCCTCGTTATACGCCTCCGTTCCAACATGACATACAATACCTCAACTTTATCATACATTTCAAAAGTAAGTTGAGACACAACTACAATTTAACCATAGACAAAAGGAAACCGCTAAGTTAACATCATTTGGTTCATCATCTTTTCAATATCTATTACATTAAGAACCGTAAAGCATATAAAGTCTATTAAACTAATATACAAGACATTTAACAATATAAAGTCATGGATAAGACTCGGGAACATATGACTCATCCACAAAAGACACATTTTCCACATTCTCCTCTTCAGGAGGCACGTACCCGTAATCTTGTGAAAGTACACCTGAAACATGCATTAATAGAGAGTGAGCTTATATACATAAGCCCAGTGAGGATCCGATAGATCTCGACAGTATTCACTACGCTCCTTGGATTTAGTCCTTTGAGCAAGTAAACACACAACAACAATAATAACATAAATAAAGCTATCATCACATAACTATATGACCATTCAATAAGGATACTCTATTTGGTGTAGCTCCAAACGCCATCACGATCTCAACCGTTCTTCTTATAACTCCCCATTACTCACGCACCCGAGGTACCTCACTATCCCCTTCCCTCCATGACATCTCCGTCATGCGAGCTGGGGGTAGCCTATGGCAGTCATGCCGGTTTCAACCCGACAGTCCGACGCTGCCCGAGAGGTGGCACACACATACCAAGGCTCCATATTCATCAATCATCATGCAAGCATAAATCGATCAATCAATTGGGAGATCAGCAACAAGAGTGCCCGCTTTCCGCATTCAATAATAATCAATCAATAACATCAATATAACATCAATATAACATCAATATTAAATTAAACATCAAACAACGTAGTTAGATGACAAAGTAGGCCATCTAACCGGACATGCATAATATTCATAATTAAACTCTAAATTACTCAACAACAACTCACCATTCATCACTCGAACACTACCCAACCATCTAAGGCATCGTTCAAGAAATTAAAGAATGACAACCTAACTTCTAAAATTCATAACTTACAATCTACTAATCCAAACATTGCCAAATCAGTTCCTATCACTCACCCATTCAACCTACTACATTAGCCCTCTTGGAAATCCACCATAACACCTCCAAAACATGCCCGATAACCCTAAAACCCTATGACGTCATGGCTGGATTTTCCGGATTTCCACACAAACAATGTAATCGAAAATTCGGCATTACAACAACGCGAACACGTAATTATCAAGTATTTAGAAATCGACGGCAATCGATTTCGAGCAACGCAACTCAATTAAATCAACTTTGAACATTTTAATCAAAATTAAATACCCGAAAAATAAAAATTATGCTATATCCGACAGAAACTCGTAGTATTAGTATATAATGATCCCTAGCATGCAAGGAGCAATAATCTAACATCAGATTTCAATTCTAACGGTTCAATCTTCATTTATACGCAAAAACACAAAAATGACATTTTGAGATCTAGAATTTTTCTCTCACCTTAGATGCGATATAAGCCTAGGAATGCGTGCAATGCGTGCCCAACAAGCAGAATCCAAGTCGGTGCGAAGTTTCACGGACAAAAACTAGGTTTTTCTTTGAAAAATTGATTGAAAAGCTTGAGTTTTCTTTCTTCTCTTTTCTCCCTCAACCCCTCGGCAATGTGTGTGTGTGTGGTGGTGTTTTTGTGTTGTGTGAGTGTGTGTAGGTGACAATAGCTTATAAGGTCAATTTTTTTAATTAAAGTCAAAGTTATTTTAATAGGTATTTTTGTGTTTTTAATGTCTTTAATTGCATTTTAGTGATCACCAAGTTAAAATTAATTATGCAACCCCCAAGATATCTCAAGTGAGTTATTTTTAGGTGACAAGAAGTTTTACATTCAAAGAATTCCACCCGAGTCGGCTTAAAACTCGATTTTCGCAAAAGTCGGTGTAAAAACCCTAATAAATTCTTAAGCCGATTTTAAAACCGTTTTCATCAAACACAGGTCTATTAAAGTCCGTGGACTAGGTCTAGAAGGGTTAAAAAGACCAGTTTCAAAATTATAGCGGACGTGTTTCGAAAACACTATTCACTAAAAATCGACGATAAATTTTCTGACTCCGTTTTTGATGAAAATTTCATGAATGCACATTTAGCACGTATTAGAAGTATTGAAATCAAAATTATAACTTTCTAGGTCCTATAGCACATAAACAGGTTATATGCACGCAAAACGAGGTAAAGCACGTAAAACGAGATAAGCAAGAAAGTGGGGTTTCACAATT
>CM075766.1:60949068-60994068 GCA_037974665.1 Ehretia macrophylla
CATTTAATTTCCATATAACTCTATATGCCTTTCAAGTGAAATTTCCTGTCTTGTCGTGTCCTGCTTGTTTATCTGTCAATGTGCAATCTTATGATTGTCCAGAGGCAACCTACTTTGTTGTCCTCCTTCTGTGATATATATTACCTGTCATAAATCTGCATTGCATACAAGGTTGCAACCTTTCCTGTCGGCATGGTAGTGATCACGTACGCCGGGCGGCATCGGGCTTGCCGGTGTTATCGTGACCTCCATGGTCCCATTCCCTCTCTCGCTTGGGGGCTAGACTTCCTCGGAGAGTTGGGTCGTAGGATTTTGGGGTACATCCGAAGTACACCCACCTGGTGTGTTTGGGGGATGATTTGAAGTCGGCCGCAACTTCTGATTCTGAAACTGATCTAAGAGCAAAAGCTCGCCATATCCTTTTTATTATGTGTATAAGTACTCCCGCTTGGATCCCAGAGAACCTCGGGGAGGAAAGACCGGTATTCCTGTTCTGTACTTGTATTTCTGCACTTGTATTTTTGTACTTGTATTTCTGTTGTATTCATGTTTGAGAAAGGGGTTTTCATAAGTTTAACCGAAAAATGAGTTTCAAAACTTATTTCTCGTTCCCCCTCGCTAAGTTCATAAGGACATATCCTCTTTTATCATCTCAGGTGAAGAAGAAAGGTACAGGAACCCGATGATAATGTACCTAATGATGAACCCCTAGAGTGATTGCCTGTTATTGTTGTTTTGCTTGAACATGACTACTTTTGTATCTTGCGCTGCTTGAAGACTATTTATCTGATGTTGTTGCTGTCGTTAATGTATAAGACCCCCGTTGTAATTTGGGGTCTAATTTTGGTTTGTACTTATTTTAAGTAGACTGATACTAGACATGACACTACTATGATCGTTTTGCTTTTACTACCGCTAGTATCTATCACAGGTCACGATGCTTAGTTAAGGAGTAGGTTAATGAACTTATTCAATCTCAGTAGGTACTCACTGATAAGCTAAGATCAACAGGTATATTTTGAAACGAGGGTAAATGGACAAACGAGACATAGTATCGTGTTAGGTTATAAATCAAACGGGACGTCGAATTAACTAGTAGGCAATTCAATTGATGGAATAATAGTAATCTTAGCAGGAATTGAATTTGAGATGGTAAATTTTGAGGCTATTAGAAAATTTAGGTCAAAACAAAGAGCCCAATTAAAGCTGTTATGCTGTCGGATTTCCTAAAAATTTTGGAGTCTAGAATAAAACGTTAAGTGTTAAACCTCCTAGAATGATTAAGAATGTGAAAGGACTTGAATGTTTAGATCACACCCTAGTCTAACCTTTATAGGCCGGGTTGGGGTGTGACACCTTAGAAGAATGGTATCAGAGCTTAGATTGCTTAAGCCGGGTTTAACTCTCGGACCGTGGGTAGAGCCCTAAGATAATTAGGATGACTTGTTTATGTGTTGTTATTGTGTTAAATGTGCCTTCTATGTTCTATGTGCTTAAGTGACTTACGTGCCTTAAATGTTTTTTAGAATTGTACCTATAGTATGTTGCATATCTTATGCATTAGATTCTTAATTGTCGTATCTTCAATAAATTGTGCCTATAGATGGCTGGCCCTAGTACCCGTACTACGAATAGGAGCGGTGAACCTCAAGAGACTGGGGATGCCTATCAGACTAATCCCGATATAGCTATGTTTAATATGATGGCAACTGCCATGGATCGTGTATCACGTGTGATGGAGCGTTAGGATGCTCGTGAAGCCAACAACAACATCAACAACAGGAATGAGGGTAACCATGGGAGACATAACAGAATGAAGGAATTCCTTGACTTCCGCCCGACTAAATTCTACGGGGAAGCTGATGATGAGAAAGCAGAGGCTTGGCTGTCTGAGATCGAGAATACTTTTAGGTCACTTGATTATACAGATGAAGAGAAATTGGAGTTTGCTGTATTTCTGTTGCACGGGGATGCCGAGCATTGGTGGCACACTGTAGAGGCACTGTGGGGGACTGATCAGACACCTCGCTTGTGGGGTAATTTCGTTAAGGAATTTAAGGAAAAATATATACATGCAGTTTCCAGGCAGAGGCGGATTGAGGAGTTCATGCACTTGATCCAGGGTAATATGATAGTGGCCCAGTACGAGGCTCGTTTTGACCGACTGTCCCGTTATGCTCAGTGTATGGTTTGTACTCCGGAGGCAAAAATGTGAAAATTTACTATTGGTTTGAGGCCAGAGATTCAGGCCCAGTTAGCTTCTCATGACTTCGCTACTTATTCTGCTCTCTTTGCTGCTGCCTCTCGAGTTGAGAAGAGGAAACTAGATGGAGCCGGTTCGAGTCAACCAAACAAGAAACCATACCAGCCTCCAGGTCAGCAGAGGAAATTCCAGAGTCAGGGTCGTAACCAGGGCCAGAGCCAGAGCAGGTCAGGGAATAACCGTGGCCCGACGAAAGCGCCATCAGCCTCTTCCGCCCGTGGATCCACAGGTAGTTCACCTGCTACTCAGTCCATCAGTTGCTCATATTGTGACAGGAAGGGGCATACCGAGACCCAGTGTTGGAGAAAGTTGGGACGATGTATGAGGTGCGGCAGTGATTAGCACCAGATCAAGGATTGCCCTAAACGTCAGGCAGGGCAGAATCAGGGTAGACCAGCCGGTAGAGGCAAGACTCCAGTTCCCAGGGTCCAGGCTCGAGCCTATGCTATCGAGTGCGAGGAGATTCCAGATAAGACCGTTGTTGTTGAAGGTACATTCTTCATACTGAATCAACCTGTTAAGGTGTTAATTGATCCGGGTGCTACTCATTCATTTATTACTCCCTTATGTGTGGAACGTGTGAAATTGAAAGTTGTATGTTTGCCATATGAAGTGGAAGTTGGTACTCCAATGGGTTCTAAACTTGTAACTAGTTCAGCTTGTAAAGCATGTAGAATCCAAATTAAGGATAGGGAATTATCGGCCAATCTTATTATATTACCTTTTCGAGATTACGAGGTCATTTTAGGGATGGACTGGCTGGCAAAACATCATGTCCAACTGGATTGCCGGGCGAAGATTATAACGTTCTGGGTACCTGATCAACCGATACTTAAGGTTTTGGGCCGAAGAGATTTCACCGGGAGTTCCATCATTTTATCTACAAAAGCAGTGAAGTCCTTGAGGAAAGGGTGTAGCGGATACTGGGCTTACCTTATCAACAAGCCGTCGGATAAAGCTAAGTTGGAGGAGATGCCTGTGATCAAAGACTTTGCAGATGTGTTCCCTGAAGAATTACCCAGTTTGCCCCCAAATCGGGAGATCGAGTTTGTTATAGAGTTGCTACCTGGCGCCCAGCCGATATCAAAAGCTCCCTATCGCATGGCACCGGCCGAGCTACAAGAATTGAAGGACCAATTGCAAGGATTGCTGAAGAAGGGATTTGTACAATCGAGCTCTTCACCGTGGGGTGCGCCAGTTTTATTTGTTAAGAAGAAAGACGGAACGTTGAGGCTATGCATTGACTATCGAGGTTTGAACCAAGTGACTGTCAAGAATAAATACCCACTTCCCTTGATTGACGAGTTATTTGATCAACTGCAAGGAGCCAAAGTGTATTCGAAACTCGACTTGAGACAAGGGTATTATCAGTTGCGGATCAAGAAGGAAGATGTGCCTAAAACGGCTTTCAGGACGAGATATGGGCACTATGAATATGTGGTGATGCCTTTTGGACTAACAAATGCCTCTGCAGCTTTTATGGATTTGATGCATAGGGTGTTTCAACCCTACTTGGACCAATTTGTGGTGATCTTCATTGATGATATTTTGGTATACTCAAAATCAGAGGCGGAGCATGAGCAACATCTGCGGTTGGTACTGCAGAAACTTCGAGAGCACCAATTGTATGCAAAGTTTAGCAAGTGCGAATTTTGGCTGCAACAGATTGCATTTTTGGGGCATATCATATCCCAAGATGGAATAGCGGTAGATCCAGCAAAGATCGATGCAGTGATGTCTTGGAAGAAGCCAGAAAATGTTACAGAAGTTCGTAGTTTTCTTGGTCTAGCCGGCTATTATCGGAGATTCGTGAAGGACTTCTCTAAGATTGCAGGACCACTTACAAAGCTCACTCAAAAGAAAACCAAGTTCGTGTGGGATGATAAGTGTGAGAACAGCTTCCAAGAGTTGAAGAAGAGATTGACTACTGCACTAGTTCTTGCATTGCCTGAAGGGAGTCAAGGTTTTGTAATCTATAGTGATGCTTCGAAAGAAGGATTGGGATGTGTATTGATGCAAAATGGAAGAGTTATTGCTTATGCCTCTAGGAAACCAAAGCCATATGAGATGAATTACCCGACACATGATTTGGAGTTAGCAGCTATTGTGTTTGCACTCAAGAAATGGAGGCATTATCTGTGGGGTAACAAGTTTGAAGTATTTACTGATCATAAGAGCTTGAAATACTTGTTATCTCAAAAGGAGTTGAATATAAGGCAAAGGCGGTGGATGGAGCTTTTGGACGATTATAACTGCTCAATTAATTATGTGCCCGGTAAGGCAGACGTAGTTGCAAATGCCTTAAGCAGAAAAGCAAGCATGGCGAAATTAGAAGTCAAGGTGCAGGAGTTGTTGGAGGAAGCGTTTCTATGGAAACCACGGTTGACTCAGAAAGGGTTACTTTTTGCCACTACCCAAGTTCAATCGACTTTGTTATCTGAGTTACGAGAGGCTCAACAGCAGGACCAACAATTTCAGAAGATTAAGGAAAGTAACGTAGATTTCAAGTTTCATGATGATGGTGTTTGGAGGTTTAGGAACCGGATTTGTGTTCCCAGTGAGCCAGAGCTAAAAAAAGAAGATTCTTGAGGAAGCACATAATTCAAGATATACTATTCACCCCGGCGAAACAAAGATGTATCGAGATTTGAAGCAACACTATTGGTGGAATAACATGAAAAGAGAAATTGCGGAGTTTGTAGCACGGTGTTTGACTTGCCAGAGAGTCAAAGCAGAACATCAACGACCCGAAGGTTTACTTCAGCCGTTGGAGATTCCTCAATGGAAATAGGAACATATCACTATGGATTTCGTTATGGACCTGCCTAGATCACGAAAGAGTCATGACGCCATTTGGGTTATAGTGGATAAATTGACTAAGTCGGCGCACTTCGTACCGATGAACAAGGAGGATAGTCCTGAGAAATTGGGAGATATGTATGTGGCGGAGATTGTAAGACTGCACGGGATGCCTGTGAGTATTGTGTCGGACAGGGATCCTCGTTTTACTTCCCGATTTTGGAAGAGATTGCAGGAAGCTTTGGGGACGAAATTGAGTTTTAGCACGGCTTATCACCCTCAGATGGACGATCAATCGGAGAGAACCATTCAGATTTTGGAGGATATGCTGAGGGCATGTGTGTTGGACTTCAGGAAAGGTTGGGAGAAATATCTATCTCTAGCGGAGTTCGCCTACAACAATAGTTATCAGGCCACTATCGGGATGGCCCCTTTTGAGGCGCTGTATGGACGTAAGTGTCGATCCCCAATCTACTGGGATGAAGTAGGTGAGACGAAGACTTTTGACCCGACCCTTTTACCTGAACTGATGAAAACTGTTGATAACATCCACCTCATCCGGAAACGGATGCTTACCGCCCAGAGCAGGCAGAAGAGTTATGCAGACCGACGGAGACGGAGTCTCGAGTTTGAGGTTGGCGACAAGGTGTTCTTGAAGATATCACCCCGGAGGGGACTGATTAGACATGGTAAAGGTGGAAAGCTGAGCCCGAGATTTGTAGGACCATTTGAGATAGTTGAGAAAGTTGGCAAGTTGGCGTATCGCCTAGCACTACCCCAGAACCTCTCCAATATTCATGACGTCTTTCATGTATCGATGCTGCGGAAGTATCATCCTGACCCGTCGCATATCTTGGAGCCAGAGCCGTTGCAGCTTCAGGAAACCTTGTCTTACGAGGAGATGCCCATTCGGATCCTAGACCAGCAGGATTGGGAGTTGCGCAACAGAACTATACCGATGGTGAAAGTGCTGTGGGATCATCATGGACTCGAAGAAGCAACATGGGAAAGGCGAGACCAGATGGAGCAGCAATATCCAGCATTATTTCAAGGTAAATATTGAATTTCGGGACGAAATTCTTTTAAGGAGGGGAGGATGTGAGGCCCAACTCCAATTTGCGTGCGAAACCTAGCCTCGTTTGCCCTAACCTAGATTTACGTACCATGACCTAGGTTTGAGAATTGTATTTAGTTTTGTGTGCCTTGCATTGAATTTCGTGCATTCATATAGGGTTACGTGCATTTACTTGAAAAACGTGCGTTCATCTCGTAGTTCGTGTCCTACCTCGAAGTGCGTGCCCTAAAACTTGGAAAGCGTGTCTTCACGCTAATCAAGAAAGCATCTTATACGAAGCACTAGACTATTAAACAATCCTACCAAATCCACTAACAATATAATAATCCAAATTCCTTTCACTAGAAGACAAAAATGCACCAAAAACAAAACATTCTTTATTCTTTATGCATTATTCTTTTTTTTGCACTTCCAAAATACAATTAAATAACACTCAAAAGAAGACACAAAATTCAGATTTGGCACATGCAATGGCCGGCCATGCCTTGTTCTTGAGCAAGAAATTTGAGCAACATATTTTATTCTATGCATGCAAAGACAAAAAAATGACATAAGGCATTAAAATAATTGCTCAAATCCCTTCAATCCTCACCGTATCCGACCAGCCCTTGCATGCCCATTCTAGCATTCAAAATTTAAAGCATTTTGGAGACAAAAGCTGAAATTGAAAGCCTCAAGGCCGAGCATGCTCCTCAAGTTGCAAAGCCTTTGTTTTATCTTCATTTTCTTCATTTCTTTCTCTCACATTTCTCTCTCTCTCTCTTTTCCTCTCTCCATTTCGGTCCTTGGCTGAACTCTCACCATCCTTGCTCATCTTCATCACACCTTGGTCGAACAAGGCAAGCAAATCATCAAGAAAACCAAGCAATCAAGCTAGAGTTCGAAAAACACCCATGCATGTGCATTGAAGCTTCATTTCGGCCTTAGGTAAGCTTCTTGACATTCATTTCTTTTCTTCATGTTTTAACTACATGCATGCACTAAGAGGTTGATCACTAGGCTAGGAAAAATAGAGAAAACCAAGTTGAAATCTCAGCCAAGCAAGGAGAAGAACAGATTTGAGCTTCAACCAGGTTTTTGAGCATAGTTTGGTTGATTGCAAAGGTGAGGGTTAAAAGCTTTTGAAAACTATTTGAAATTTCACATGCATGTTCACAAATGTGTATATTTGCTTCTGTACTTGAGTTATGTGGTCGTTCATGAGCTTAAACAACTATGCATGGCAAGAACATGGCTTGAAAATGATGCTAGGTAAAGTCGAATTTATGAGACAGCTTTCTGACCAGTCTGTTCGAGGTAATTTTGGTTAAGCAAATGATGTTGAAATTGCGTAAAAATCACAAAGTTACTAGTTTGGACAGTTTTGAACAATTTTCGCAGAAATAGGCAAAGTCAAATTTCGGTTCTAAGGTCCTCAAAATGGCAAAATCACGAAAGGTAGCTAAACCTGGAAAATTTTGAGGAAATGAAATAGTTTTGGCAGATGCACTGACTATGTAGAACGAGAGGTTTTTGACCTAGCAAATGACATCCAAATTGCGTGAAATTTTCTGGTCTGCTATATTTTTTAGTTGTGGACATTTTTGTCAGAAATAGGATTAGGCTGAAAATGAACCTAAGGACCTCAAAAACACGAAATATCGAAAGATAGGCAAATCTGGACAGTTTTGTGCAGTTCTACTATTTCGGCTATATCTAATGATCCCGAACTCCAATTGATGCAAGGTTTGTTTCTGATTTTAGTTAACTTCTTAAGCTTTAATTTGAAATCTTATTCACTGAATTTGGAGATTGTTTGATTATCCGATTGATTGTGAGAAAACAGCCTATTGCAGTGAGTGTTCCACTTAGCTATGTGCTTGGAAAACTATTGTAACCTCTTTTGTGGCACTAATTGCTTGGAATTGTGGTGTTGGAATATTATGTGGACTGTTTTGACCACTTGAGGATGTATGAATTGATTGATGCATGACTTGGGAATGATTTTAAGTTGACTTAGGGTTTTGATCGCACGATTATGCATGAAATAGAAACCCTAATGACTAAGTATTCTTGCTAAGTGTTAACCATTGGATATTGTGAGGAAACTGTACGTTGCGTGGGCTGCCCGTAAATGTTCTATAACTTCAAAAGTGATCTTGACGATTGCATGTTGACAATTAAGCTTTTCTTGCATCCGAACCCATGTTGATATCATTGCATGTTGAATAATCTTATCACTTGATTGCGTGGACTTTTTAATGAGTTATATGGCCTGTTTTACATGTGTTACATGGCTGCCCGTTTAATTTCCATATAACTCTATATGCCTTTCAAGTGAAATTTCCTGTCTTATCGTGTCCTGCTTGTTTATCTGTCAATGTGCAATCTTATGATTGTCCGGAGGCAACCTACTTTGTTGTCCTCCTTCTATGATATATATTACCTGTCATAAATCTGCATTGCATACAAGGTTGCAACCTTTCCTGTCGGCATGGTAGTGATCACGCACGCCGGGCAGCATCGGGCTTGCCGGTGTTACCGTGACCTCCATGGTCCCATTCCCTCTCTCGCTTGGGGGCTAGACTTCCTCGGAGAGTTAGGTCGTAGGATTTTGGGGTACATCCGAAGTACACCCACCTGGTGTGTTTGGGGGATGATTTGAAGTCGGCCACAACTTCTGATTCTAAAACTGATCTGAGAGCAAAAGCTCGCCATATCCTTTTTATTATGTGTATAAGTACTCCCGCTTGGATCCCAGAGAACCTTGGGGAGGAAAGACCGGTATTCCTGTTCTGTACTTGTATTTCTGCACTTGTATTTCTGTACTTGTATTTCTGTTGTATTCATGTTTGAGAAAGGGGTTTTCATAAGTTTAACCGGAAAATGAGTTTCAAAACTTATTTCTCGTTCCCCCTCGCTGAGTTCATAAGGACTTACCCTCTTTTATCATCTCAGGTGAAGAAGAACAAGTATAGGAACCCGAGGATAATGTACCTAATGATGAACCCCTAGAGTGATTGCCTATTATTGTTGTTTTGCTTGAACATGACTACTTGTGTTTCTTGCGCTGCTTGAAGACTATTTATCTTATGTTGTTGCTGTCGTTAATGTATAAGACCCCCGTTGTAATTTGGGGTCTAATTTTGGTTTGTACTTATTTTAAGTAGACTGATACTAGACATGACACTACTATGATTGTTTTGCTTTTACTATCGCTAGTATCTATCACAGGTCACGATGCTTAGTTAAGGAGTAGGTTAATGAACTTATTCAATCTCAGCAGGTACTCACTAATAAGCTAAGATCAACAGGTATATTTTGAAACGAGGGTAAATGGACAAACGAGACATAGTATCGTGTTAGGTTATAAATCAAATGGGACGTCGAATTAACCAATAGGCAATTCAATTGATGGAATAATAGTAATCTTAGCAGGAATTGAATTTGAGATGGTAAATTTTGAGGCTATTAGAAAATTTAGGTCAAAACAAAGAGCCCAATTACAGCCGTTATGCTGCCGGATTTTCGAAAAATTTTGGAGTCTAGAATAAAACGTTAAGTGTTAAACCTCCTAGAATGATTAAGAATGTGAAAGGACTTAAATGTTTAGATTACACCCTAGTCTAACCTTTATAGGCCGGGTTGGGGCGTGACACGGACTAGCATTTCGACCAACTGCCCCTTGAGACATGGAAGGCCATAATTCATACCCCTGCACGGACTCGGCCACCCAGTGTTGGGGCTCAGGGTAGGAGGGATGACACAATGTGTGATGCCCAGGCAGTCGTGCCTTCGGCCTGACGGCTTCGGGCGCAACTTGCGTTCAAAGACTCGATGGTTCACGAGATTCTGCAATTCACAACAAGTATCGCATTTTGCTACGTTCTTCATCGATGCAAGAGCTGAGATATCCGTTGCCGAGAGTCATTTTCGTATTGTAAAGAACCGAGGCCTAACCCAGCACACCGCGAACGGGGCAGGGATAGGCTGGCCCCTATATTTCATTTTCCTTGGCGCATTCCGCACTGGGGTTCCAGCCCGACTCGGGACCGACACCAGGCTAGGGATGAGCCACCTCCCCCGCATCAGCGCTTCATCGTTTAAACGGGTTCGGAGGTCGTTCTGCCTTCGGAGGGTTCGACATAGATCCTTCCACAGGTTCACTTGTGAGGCCTGACCCTGAATAACGTGTGTTACCTTAATTTGCGTGCCTTAGACCCAGAATTATATGACTAACCTTAGATTATGTGCCATGTCTTGGTTTTCGTGCATGCCTCATCATATGTGCCTTGATCTAAAATTGTGTGCCCTAATCCTCGATTTACGTGTGATACCTCGATTCGTGTGCCCTAACTTTGAACTGCGTGCCTTAACCTAGATATAGAGTTGTGCCTTGAATTACGTGCCTTGCATTGAATTATGTGCATTCGCCTAGGGTTGCGTGCATTTACTTTTGAATTCATGCATTTGTCTTGAAGTGTGTGCCTTACCTCGTAGTATATTCCCTAGACCTAGGAATACGTGCCTGCACGCTAATCTAGAAATATTCATGCACAAAGCACTAGACAATAAAATAATCCTACACAATCCACTAACCATTATTAAATTCTTAATTCAAATCCTACAAACTCCACTAACAATCAAATAACATTAAACTATTCTTACACATTCTACTATCATTAATCTAATCCTAATTCAAATTCACTGCAAGACAAAATTCTATCATCATCCAAACCATCCCCAATATAATATACCTAATCATCTTTTCCTACAAAACCCACTAACTATTAAATACTATACTTTAATCCTAAATCAATCCATTAAAGGACAAAACCTCCCAAAACCCTAAATCCTATCAAACACTAGAATTCAAAAAAATAAATAAACAACACACACACACATGCTATACACGGCCCACAAGGAAAATTCCTACACACCATACACAGAAAATTATATTCTATACACACACAAAACATAAGACACTCAAACATTCCTCACAAAACACTAGAAACATAAAAAAAATACACACCTACACATTACCCAAGCACCCAAGTTCGATGAACACACCCTACATACAATCAAAATTCAGATTATACTAAAAAAAATAACAAAGCCTAGCCTCTCAACCTCACCAAAACCGACACACACATGCAAACACTCAACAAACACTTCAAACTCTCATTTTTTCCTCTCAACTCTCCTATTCTCTCTCCATTTTGGTTCTAGCTGCCTCTTGAGCTTCCAGGGCTAAACTTTGCTCTCGAGGACACTTAGGTGCTCGACCATAGCAAGCAACAAAGCAAGAAACACTCTAATCCCTCAAAAAGCCCACTATTTCGGCCTAAGGTGAGTTTCATGGTTCATCTTCTTCCTCTTTTGGTTTTGAGCACATGCATACCTTCTACACTTGCTAACTACACTAGGATTTAATGAAAATAAGGAGGCCACTCGGCCAAAGCAAGGAAAAAGGGTGTTTCGTGCGTTTTCAAGAGCATTTCATGCATTTTAGCTAAGTCTTCAAAGAGGTGAGGGTTAAAACTTTTCAAATGCTTTCAAAACTCACATGCATGCTCTCATATGGCTGTATTTACCTTTGAAGTTCATGTATATGTGTTTATATGAGCCTATCTACTCATGCATAGCTTGAGAATAGCTAGAATCTTTGAGATATGCAAACACGTTTTCTGACAAATTTCTGACCTTGTAGAACGAAATGGTTTTGGCCTAGTAAACGATGTTGAAAATGCATGAAAATTGGTAGGCCACTATATTTTTCAGTTCTAAACATCTTTTACAGAAATATGCTAAGGCTAATTTTGAGTTTAAAGCCCTAAAAAATGGAAACTATCGAAATGTGTATGAAACTAGATAGTTTTGCGTAGTCTCACAGTTTTGGCTATAACTCCTAAGTCTGAACTCCTAATGCAGCGAGGTTTGTTCCTAGATTTAAAGCACTCATTAATCTTCAATTGGACATTTGGTTCACTGAATTTGGAGGTTATTTTCTTGGTTAAACGAATGAGGGAAAAACAGCCTAATGTTGTGGGGTTTTTGCTAGATAATATGCTTTAAATCATATTGTAGTTTTACTTGAGGTGTTGAATCCTTGGAATTGTGAAAATTAGAAGTTGTGTGGGCTGTTTTGGTTGGTTGAGGTTGCTTAATTTGGTTCATGCATGGCTTAGGTTCATTATTTGATGAATTGTTGCTTAATCGCATGTGTAAGCACGGAATTGAGGCCCTATTGCTTATGAAAACTTGCTAAGTTATGATCCTATGGTTAAATGTGTTCAATTGAGTGGTTAGTAGGCTGTCCAATAATTGTGTGCTTGAAATGGTTGAAGTGTTTCGGCAAACAAACCAACACCTGAGCAGGGCCTTTGCAAACCCTAATGGCCACATAGACTCCCAAGTCATGAACCACTCTTGTGTGACTAAAAATTGATGTTGAGGATTGTAAATAGGCTGCCCAGAATTGTCTTTATAGCTCTAAGTATGATTCTCAATGATTGCGTGTTGATAAGTGAACTATTCTTGTACCCGGACTTGTATAAGTGTCGTTGCATGCTTGTATGATCTCAACACTTGATATGTGAACTCGATATGAGTTATATGACTTGATTTATATGTGTTACTTGGCTGCCCGTTTAATGTTCATATACCTCTAAGTGTTCTACAAAGTAAAATTACATGTCAAAGCATGCCTTGTATGTTTACTTGTCAATATGTGATCTTATAATTGCTCAGAGGCAACCTACTTTGTTGACCTCCTAATGTGAATTGTTAAAAGATATTCTATGGTTTGTTTTATAACATGATTACTTGGCTGCCCGTGAAAGTTTAATTGCTCTCAAATTAATATATGAAATGATTATATGTTCTTGCAATGCCTTATGTGCCGATATGTCAAAATGTGATCATATACTTGCTCGGAGGCAACCTACTTTGTTGACCTCCTAATGTGAAATGTTAAATGGCATAAATGTGCATTACATACAAAGTTGCAACCTTTTATTTTGGCATGGTAGCGTTTCACGCATGTTGGGCGGCATCGGGCTTACCGATGCTACCGTGACTACCATGGTCCAATTCCCTCTAGCTTGGGGGCTAGACTTCCTCGGAGAGTTGGGTCGTAGGATTTGGGATACAATCTGTAGTACACACGTTGGAGTCATAAGTGGATGATAGATACCGGCTACAACAATGGTTATTATAAATGAACTTGAGAGCAAATGATCACCGATCGATCTTGAGAACGAAAGCTCACCGTATCCTTTTTTTATGTGTTTTAATTACTCTCGCTTGGTTACTAGAGGACCTCGAGGAGGAAAGACGGATAAATGTGTTCATTTATATTTATGTTATGTTATGAACTTACTTATTCTATTTGACATGCTTTCAAAGGGTTTTCATAAAGTTTAACTGGAAAAGGATTTCAAAACGTTGTCACTTGTTCCCCCTCACTGAGTTCATAAGGACTCACCCTCTTTTATCATTACAAGTGAAGCATAATTGGAACAGGTACCTGAGGAGAATGTGCCTGCTGATGATTCCTTAGAGTGATTACGTGCTTTATGTGACTTGCTTGAATGTGGTTGTTTTGTGAACGTTATGTTGTTTGAAGACTATTTCTGATGTTGTTGTAAATGACCCCTATTGTAATTTGGGGTCTAATTTTGGCTTGTACTAACTATTTTCAAACAAACTTTTATTTGGTTGTTTGTTTTCGTCATTTGTTTAGTAGTCATAGTAGGTGTTTAAGCCACTAGGTGAAGAATCAAATGATGTAACTCTATCTAATCTCATCTAAGTGCTCAATCGTAAGCTAAAGAACAACAGGTACTTGCGCAATAGGAATTGACAAATAAACGGGACATAGTTATCATGCTAGGCTTGTTAATCAAACGAGACTTTCGAAATAGACTAGTAGACATATCAGTGGATGACAAAATAGGAGTCCTTAATGGAATTGGAGTAATGATTGGAATAATTGAGGTGTTTAGAAATTAGGTCAAACTAAAAGGTCCCAAATACAACCGTTATGCTGCCGGTTTTTGGAAAAAAACTTTTCGAGTTCTAGTCTAACGGATAAGCTTTAACCTTTGTCAATCGGTTATAGTCGTAAAATAACGAGAATGATTAGATCACACTCTAGTCTAGCCTCTATAGGTCGGGTTAGGGCGTGACACACCTACAGAAACCTTGTTACGACTTCTCCTTCCTCTAAATTATAAGGTTCAGTGGACTTCTCACAACGTCGCGGGCAGCGAATCGCCCACATCGCCGCGATCCGAACATTTCACCAGATCATTCAATCGGTAGGAGCAACGAGCAGTGTGTACAAAAGGCAGGGACGTAGTCAACGCGAGTTCATGACTCACGCTTACTAGGAATTCCTCGTTGAAGACCAACAATTGCAATGATCTATCCCCATCATGATGAAATTTCAAAGATTACCCGGGCTTGTCGGCCAAGGCTATAGACTCGTTGAATACATCAGTGCAGCGCGCGTGCAGCCCAGAACATCTAAGGGCATCACAGACCTGTTATTGCCTTAAACTTCCACGGCCTAAAAAGCCGTAGTCCCTTTAAGAAGCTAGCTGCGGAGGGATACCTTCGCATAGCTAGTTAGCAGGCTGAGGTCTCGTTCGTTAATGGAATTATCAAGACAAATCGCTCCACCAACTAAGAACAGCCATGCACCACCACCCATAAAATCAAGAAAGAGCTCTCAGTTTGTCAATCCTTACTATGTCTGGACCTGGTAAGTTACCCCGTGTTGAGTCAAATTAAGTTGCAGGCTCCACTCCTGGTGGTGCCCTTCCATCAATTCCTTTAAGTTTCAGCCTTCTGACCATACTCCCCCCGGAACCCAAAAACTTTGATTTCTCATAAGGTGCCGGCAGAGTCCTAAAAGCAATATCCGTCGATCCCTGGTCGGCATCGTTTATGGTTGAGACTAGGACGGTATCTGATCATCTTCGAGGCCCCAACTTTTGTTATTGATTAATGAAAACATCCTTGGCAAATGCTTTTTCAGTTGTTCCTCTTTCGTAAATCCAAGAATTACACCTCTGACTATGTGCCCCTGACTGTCCCTATTAATCATTACTCCGATCCCAAAGGCCAACTCAATAGGATCGAAATCCTATAATGTTATCCCATGCTAATGTATATAGGGCGTAGTAAGATGGAGCGTGTGCAGCAGACGCCCTGTCCGGCTCCTAACCCCGGAGGTTAGGGCTGAGATACACATTTCCACAGAGTCGGCAAGTATAAGCATCAAAACACAAGGTCCAGAGCAACTGAAATACCTGAAACAAAAGGATATATCCATTAGAACCCGTTCTGTGTGACTTGTGGGGATTGGCTCGTGGCACAGTACCCGGGGGGGGGGGGACCCCAAAACCCTGAGCACGTGACAGTAGGCTTGCTTTGAGCACTCTAATTTCTTCAAAGTAACAGCGCCGGAGGCACGACTCGGCCAGTTAAAGCTTGGAGCGCATCGCCAGCAGAAGGGACGAGACGACCGGTGCATACCTGACCCATCCCAAAGTCCAACTACGAGCTTTTTAATTGCAACAACTTAAATATACACTATTGGAGCTGGAATTAGCTGGCACCAGACTTGCCTTCCAATAGATCCTCATTAAGGGATTTAGATTGTACTCATTCCAATTACCAAACACTTTGAGCCTAGTATCGTTATTTATTATCACTACTTCCCCGTGCCAGGATTGGGTAATTTGCACGCCTGCTGCCTTCTTTGGATGTGGTAGCCGTTTCTCAGGCTCCATCTCTGGAATCGAACCCTAATTCTCCATCACACATCACCACCATGGTAGGCCACTATCCTACCATCGAAAGTTGATAGGGCAGAAATTTGAATGATACGTCGCATACCGTCATGGTGTACCGCATCTGAGAGATCGAGTGACGCCAAACGGGCTACATGTGCAGTACTTTTTGGAGTGAGCAGCGTGGAACATGGGACGTGGTTAGGGGCTCGCCCCACCTTATCCACATAGGCACATGCAAGGCAAAAGATGCACGATGTGACTTTAGACTGCCTTCTTTGTAGGTACGCAACACAGGAAACCGACCGACTAACCGAGGCAACGTAAGTCCTCAGTCCGTGAATGAAGAGGCAAGCAGGGGCAGACGTTACTAGTCAAGCAGGGATCCAACCGACCCATACAAGTCGATCACCACCACGCACTATCACGTTCGCTATGCCCAGACCACCAAGCCAGTAACCGCCCCACTGTCTAGGCAAAAGAAGCCCTTCAGGCAAACGGAACAGGCGAGATAGCCTTAGAATGCGCCGCTAGGCACGAAGAATTTCTGAGGGACAAGGGACAGGAACGGCACAAGGTGCATGACTAGGCAGCACGTCGCAAGTTTAGGAGCCTACTTTGTGGTGCCCGACCAAGCACCGAGTGCACACACTTTAGATACCAACAGAAAGCAGACTTCGAGCCCCCGCGGAGCTTGGATCGCCATGACACTAGACCACGACCGTTGCATTACGACTCATCGAGGACCATGGCATCATGTGCTATGTCACGTCCCAACCCGACCTATAGAGTTTAGACTAGGGTGTGATCTAATCATTTACACTATTTCACATACTTAATCATTTGTTAAGATTTAACATTTAACGTTAACCTCAAACTCTGAAAGATTTCCCGCAAAATCGGCAGCATAACGGCTATATTTAGGACCTTTTGGTTTGACCTAAATTTCTAAATGCCTCAATATACCAATCATTAATTCAATTCCACTAAGAACTTCTATTTGGTCATCAACCGATCTACCTACTAATTTATCTTGAAAGTCTTGTTTAATTAATAAGCTTAGCATGATGGCTATATCTCGTTTACTTGTCGATTCCTATAGCGCAAGTACCTGTTGATCTTTAGCTTACTATTGAACACCTAGGTGAAATTAGATAAAGTTACATCATTTGATTTCTTCACCTAGTGATTGAGTTGCCTATGGCAGTTACTAAATCAAAATAGTAATAGCAACCCACAAGATAGCGTGTCGTCTAGTTATAGTCAGTACAAGCCAAAATTAGACCCCAAATTACAACAGGGTCATTTACAATCAACAACAAACAACATAAGAAATAGTCTTCAAAATAAACATAACGCTCACAAAATAGCAACAGTCAAGCAAGGCACGTAAGACAAGCAATCACTCCAAAGAGTCATCAACAGGCACGTTCTCCTTGGGTACCTGTTCCTGATCTTCTTCACCTGTGATGATAAAAGATGATGAGTCCTCTAGAACTCAGCGGGGGAGGGGGGGGGGAGGGGGGGAAGGAGATATAATGTTTTGAAACTCTATTCCGGTTAATTTCATGAAAATCCATTTTTGAAAACATGTCATGTATTACAAATAATAAAGTATGCAAAGTATAAGAATCAAATTGAACAACAGATACAATTACCAATCATTTCAAGGATACGGCGAGCTTTTACTCTCAAGTTCAATCGGTGAGCATTTGCTCTTGATATCATTTTCGATAACAATTGTTGCGGCCGGCTTCAATCATCCACTTGTCGCTCCCAATTGGGTGTACTCCAGATGTACCCCAAAATCCTATGACCCAACTCTCCGAGGGTGGAATGCCAAGCGAGAGAGAGAATTGGACCATGGTAGTCACGGGAGCACCGACAAGCCTTATGCCGCCCAGCGTTCGTGAAACGCTACCATGCCATAACAAAAGGTTGCAACCTCATATACAATGTACATTTAAACCATTTAACGATTCACATTAGGAGGACAACAAAGTAGGTTGCCTCCGAGCAATTTCAAGATCACATATTGCCAAGTAAACGATCGAGGCATGCTTGACATGAAGTTTTACTTTGTAGAACACGTAGAGTCATATGAACATTAAACGGGCAGCCAAGTAACACATATAAATCAAGTCATATAACTCATATCGGGGTTCACGTATCAAGTTTTAATGTTATACAAGCATGCAGCGACATTTATACGAGACCGGATGCAAGAATAGCTCACTTAGCAAAATGCAATCATTGGAAATCACATTTAGAGATATAAGGACAATTACGGGCATCCTATTAGTCACATAATTTAACACATTTAACCATAAGTTCATTTCTTAGCAAATAGTCATAAGTGTTAGGACCTCAATTCCGTGCTTAAACATGCGATTAAGCAAACCATTCATCAATTAATGATCCCAAGCCATACATCAATCAAATTAAACAACCTCAACCAACCACAACAGTGCATACCACATCTACATGCCACAATTCCAAGTATTCAATATCTCAAGCAAGGTCTCAACATGATTCTAAGCATATCACTAAACAAAAACCTCACTGCAATGGTCTGTTTTCTCACATTCGATTAGACATGCAAATAATCTCCAATTTCCATGAACCAAATGTCAAATTGAATCTTAATGAGTGATTTAAATCTAGGAACAAACCTCGCATCATTTGGAGTTCGGACTTAGGAGTTATGGCCAAAACCGTGAGACTACACAAAACTGTCCAGTTTTAGACACATTACGATTTTTGCCAATTTTGAGGGTCTTAGAATCAGAATTGGCTTTGGTCTATTTCTGACAAAAATGCCCTAAACTGCAAAATATAGCAACTTACCAATTTTGATGCATTTATATCAACATTTACTATGTCAAAAAGACTTCGTTCTACAAAGTCAGTAATCTGCCAGAAACCTATTTCATTTTTCCAAATTTTCCAGATTTAGACACCTCACGATGTTTGACAATTTTGGAGGGCTTAGAGTCAAAATTGGCCGTGACCTATTTATACAAAAAATGTCTAGAACTGACAAAAATAGTGATCTACGAATTTTCCCTCATTTTTATCAAGGTTTACTTAGCCAAAGGCACTTCGTACTACAAGATCAGAAAACTGCCAGCAAAAACGTTTTTACCTATCTTCAAGTTCTAGCCATTATCATGCCATGCATGAGAAGATAAGTTCATATACATACATATAAAATAATTACAGAGGTAAAGCTAGCCATATGAAAGCATCCATGTGAGTTTTGAAAGCTTTTAAAAGAGTTTAACCCTCACTGTAGCCTATTGATGGTTAAAGATGCACAAATGCTCTTCAAAATGCACAAAGGGAGCTTCTTCCTTGCTTGGGCTGCTATGGCCGAGCTTGAGTGATATGGAAGGAAATGTTTTCAGCCTTGGATGTTCAAGAGAAGGTCATAGCCGAGAGGGAGAAAGAATGAGGGAGTTGAGAGAGTCTTGAGAGGAAAATGAGGTTAAAGATGCTTTCAGGATGTTTTGAGTGCATGTGTCGGCCTTGGACTCTTCAAAATCTGAAATTGTGTCATCTTTTGAGCATTTTGAATTGTGAGGGATGGGCATGGTGTGTAGGCCGAGAATGGCATGCTTGGTAGGGTGCTTTGGTTTCATTTTTTTATGCATTGTGTCATAGGTTTGTCTAGGCTTAATTTAATTGTGCAATGTTTGACCAAGTGCAAGGTATGGTCGGCCAAGGCATGTGAAATTCTGAATTTTTTGTTTGTTTAAGGCTTATTTTATTGTAGGTTAAATTGTGGTATTTGAGGTGCATGGATTTTGCAAAAGGAATAAAGAATGTTTAGTGTTTAGTGTTTTGTCTTTTAGTGCATTGACTTAGGATTAAAATATTAGTTAGTGGAGTTGTAGGATTATTTAATAGTCTAGTGCTTTGTGTAGGATGCTTTATTGATTAGTGTGTGGGCACGCTTTCCTAGGTCTAGGGCACGTACTACGAGGTAAGGCACGAACTACGAGACAAATGCACGTATTCCAAGTAAATGCACGCAACCCTAAATGAATGCACGCAAATCAATGCAAGGCACGTAAATCAAGACACAACTCTTAAACCTAGGTTGAGGCATGTAATTCAAGGTCAGTGCACACAAATTGAGGTATCACACGTAAATCAAAGTCAGGGCACGTAAGTCGAGGATTAGGGCACACAATTCTAGGTCAAGGCACGTATGACGAGGCATGCATAAAAACCAAGACAAGGCACGTAATCCAAGGTCGATCATATAATTCTGGGTCTAAGACACACAAATCGAGGTAAGACTTGTTATTCGGGATCGGGCCTCACATGCTAGGCGATTCGCGCATCGCGCTGGCCTATAGGAACACACCGTCAGACGACTTTGAGGCAGCATGGTGCTTGGATTGCCACGACATTGAAGCTCTAGCCATCGTCTCATCGCAACGCTCGCACCGTCACTTAACAAAAGCCAAGGCCTTGTGCTAGGCGATTCGCGCATCGCGCATGCCCCTACCGTCCCCTTGTATGCACCCATATGCACGGAACGGGACAAGAAAACTACATTCCTACCCACGCAGTGCTTGGATCGCCACGACACTAGACCAAGTTTGTCGCATTACGACTCAGCGAGGACCATGGCATCGTGTGCTAGGCGATTCGCGCATCGCACATGCACGTCGGAACCCACCGGGGGACGGCTTCAAGGCCGCATGGTGCTTGGATCTCCACAACATTGAAGCATCCGCAATCATCTCATCGCAAGCTCGGGTCGTTAGTTAACGAAAGCCAATGCCACGTGTGCTAGGCGATTCGCGCATCACGCTTGCCCCCACGTCCCTTAAAAGCTACCCAAGCCCACGCTGCGCTTGGATCGCCTCGACAATAGACCATGGTCGCGCACATCTACTCGGTAAAGGCCATGGCTTCGTGTGCTAGGAAATTCGCCCATCGAGCAGGCCCAACGACACATCAGGGGACGGGAATGTCCCCCAATGTATACCTAGCCGGCGGCATGCGGATGGCTAGTTTTGTGCTTGGGCAAACACTCTCCCCCTCATTAGCCATCCCAATGACGTCAACGGTGTTGCGGCACCAAGATGAATAATGAGGGGCTAGGGGAGCCACCACGTTCCTCATTAGCCATCTTGGTGTCGCGCTGAGTGATATGCCGGGGGACGTGAGGTGGGGGTAGCACGGCCCCAACGCACGGGTATGCAATGCAATACCTCAGCGTGATTCACTCGGTAGGCATTCCCGCCCACAATATAGCCCATGATATAGCCCACAATGTGCCACGAAGTGCCCACAACATCCCCCGCATGGACCTCGACTAGGGGGTTTGACACCACATACCCTCCTATAGTACATTTAGATGCAAAAACCCAAGTGACAACAGTAGCGTAAATTTTTCCATAGATTCATAATAGGTGTTTTAGACTATAAAAGGCCCATTTGTCATGATCTTCGTATCCAACTTGCTCCTTATTGATAGCATATTATATCCAAATGCTTCAAGATTATTTTTTTAGAAAACATATTTTTTAATATTTAATAATTGCGAAAATAGGGAAAAATCAGAAAAAATAGTAGAAAATTCAAAAAAAATTATATTAATTCATACATTAATTTGTTAAATGATATTCAAAAATATTTTTTTTCCTGAAAATTAATTATTTATATTTAAAAATTAAGAAAAATAGGGAAAAATCAGAAAAAATACTAGAAAATTTAGGGAAAATTATATTAATCCATAAATTAATTTGTTTACATGATATTTGGCGTTAATTTTTTTTTTTGGATGGATTAGGAACCCGATTAATCTAATTCGTCTCACAAATATGACTTACTATTTGTCGAATAAGGGAAAGGTTAAGACTACTTCATATATTTGGAAACCACTTGTAAAAGGACATCAATGTCCACGTTTGTGTCATAATACATTTTGCATGCCCAATCCCCCCGAATGCTTAACATTGCTCGTTATGCCCAACGTCCCCTAGTAGCGCCAAAGTCGTCCCCCAACATCCCCAATTGTCCCCCAAGCGTATCCCCATAGTGCCCCAGCCGTGCCCCAACAGTGCACCAATAGCTCCACTTAAGTGCCCCACGGGCGCCAATTGCACGCACTATCTTGAGGTATACGCGGCCCATGCACGCAACCTCGTTCGGCACGGGCGCCCCATGCGTGCACCTTCGTGCTACATGCGGGCCACATGAGCGCACCATTGTGCAGCATCGGTGCACCATTGTGCGGCATGTGCGCACGATGCGCACACCATCGTACGTCAAGGGCGCCACATGCGCGCACCATCATGCGGCATACGGGCCCGATGCGCATACCATCGTGCGCCACATCCGCGCACCTTCGTGCAGCATGCGCGAACCATCGTGAGACATGCGTGCCCTATGCGCGTACCTTCGTGCGGCATGCGCACACCATCGTGCGGCATGAGCGCAAATGCGTGCACCATCGCGGGGCATGGGGGCCCCATGAGCGTACCTTCGTACGGCATACGGGCCACATGCGCGTACCATCGTGCAGCATGTTCGCCCCACGAGCACACCATCGTGCGGCATGCGCACACTATCGTGCGCCATGGCCGCCCTATGCGCACACTATCGTGCGGCATGGGCGCCCCATGAGCGTACCTTCGTGCGGTATGCGGGCCACATGTGTACACTATCGTGCAGCATCGGCGCCCTATGCACGCACCTCCAAGCGACAAACGGGCCACATGTGCTTACTATCGTGTGGCATGTGTGCCCTATGCGCGTACCTTCGTGTAGAATAGGCGCCGCATGCGCCTACTTTCATGCGACATGCGCGTCCCATAACCGCATCTTTGTGTGGCCTGATGGCCACATGCGCACACCATCGTGCGGCATGCACACACAATACGGGCACCATCGTACGACATGGGCACCCTATGCACGTATCTTCGTGCGGTATGGGCACCCCACGCTCGTACCTTCGTGCGACATGCGGGCCACATTCGCCCACCATCGTGCTGCATGCGCACCCCACTGCGCCCACGATCATGCGGCACACTATCGTGTGGCATGGGAGCCCTATATGCGCACCTTCGGGCAGCATGCGCACACCATCATGTGGCATGGGCGCCCCATGCGTGCACCTTCGTACTGTATGTAGGCCATATGTGCGCACTATATGCGGCATGGGTGCCCCATGCGCCACCTTCGTGCGGCATGCAGGCCACATCCTCGTACTATCATGTGGCATAGGCGCCCTATGCGCATACCTTCGTGAGGCATGCGGGCCACATACACGTACTATCTGTGGCATGTGTACACCTTCGTGTGGCATGGGTGCCCCATGCACACACCTTCGTGCGGCATGGGCGCCCTGTGCGCACACCATCGTTCGGCATGAGCTTCTCATGCGCTCACCTTTGTGCGGCATGCGTGCACCATCGTGCGGCATGGGTACCCTATACGCGCACCATCATGTGGCATGCGCGCCTATGTGCGCTCCTTCGTGCAACATGGGCACCCCATGCGCTCACCTTCGTGCGGTATGCGCGTACCTTCGTGCGACATGCTGGCCACATGTGTGCATTATCGTGCGACATGCGCACACCATCATGCAGCATGCGCGCACCATCATGTCCCATGCGCGACCCCACTGTGCCCTAACTACATGCCAACTACGTGCCCCATCTGATGCCCCAAGTACATGCCCCATCTGAGGCCTAATTGTGCACTGTCCTACAACACCGTGGGCAGTCGTGCTGCAATCGTTCACCAACATGCCCAATCGTGCCGAAGATAGTGGTAACATAACCTCAGTCAACGTTAACGCTATCGGAAGAACGTTAGGCACCTTAGTTGGCTGGCAGCACACAAGGTCGGATTTAATTGTTTTGCCATCTCTTACAAAGCAAGCATAAGCTGTCTAACACTTGGGCACTCGAGATGATGCACGGGGTCGGCCGACAGTGGGCCCGTTAGCACTTAGGCATAGCACATAGTACTTAGGCATGATTGGGCATAGCATTTGGGTGCACATAGCACTTTGGCATAGAGCTTCGGTGAACATAGCACTTGGGCATCAATGGGCATAACACATAGCACTTGGGCGTCATTGGGCATAGCACCAAGCACTTGGGTATAGCACTTTGGGCATTCGCGCGTCGACACTTAAAACTTATGACGTCAACACTTGGATATCATTAGGCATAGCACTTGGGTATAGCACTTGGGTATCCTTGGGCATAGCACATAGCACTTGGGCATCATTCACTTTGGTATAATTGGGCATCATCGTTGCCTCGAAACCCCACGACACTTGCGGCGGCACTTATGCACGCAGCGAGCGTGGCAAACTAACTTAGGCTAATGTTATTTGGACTTGGGCGCAGAGCACTTGGCAACACTTAGGCATTCGCGCGTTGACACTTAGGTTACAACTTATGACTTGCTTAGGTACTTGGAGGCACACTTGGGGAGCGGCATAGGGCGTCGAACCTCTTGGCCCATTTGGGGAAAATAGTGTTGGTTGATGGGATGGGATATGATTGGATTGCGGATAGCACGGAGATAGGCGAGGAAGGGGGAGGGACGAATCGGAGCGACAAAGAGCTGAATCTCAGTGGATCATGGCAACAAGGCCACTTTGCCACTTACAATACCCCGTCGCGTATTTAAGTCATCTGTAAAGGATTCTGCCCCCCGCTCGATAGGAATTGTTCTTTAACGCGACTGGCACGACGCTTCCGTCGTGACGGCTTAGCTAGCGACACGTGCCCTTGGGGACCAGAGGCCTCTACTGCGGGTCGGTGAACGGGTGGCGGGCGAGCGTGTCACTTTTAGCCCAGATTCTGACTTAGAGGCGTTCAGTCATAATCCAGCGCACGGTAGCTTCGCGCCACTGGCTTTTCAACCAAGCGTGATGATCAATTATGTGAATCAATGGTTCCTCTCGTAATAGGTTGAATTACTATTGCGACACTTTTATCAGTAGGGTAAAACTAACATGTCTCACGACGGTCGAAACCCAGCTCACGTTCCTTATTGGTGGGTGAACAATCTAACACTTGGTGAATTCTGCTTCACAATGATAGAAAGAGCCGATATCGAAGGATCAAAAAGCAACGTCACTTTGAACGCTTGGCTGCCACAAGCCAGTTATCCCTGTGGTAACTTGTCTGACACCTCTAGCTTCAAATTCCGAAGGTCTAAAGGATCATTAGCCCACGCTTTCATGGTTCGTATTCGTACTGGAAATCAGAATCAAACAAGCTTTTACCCTTCTGCTACACACGAGATTTCTGTTATCATTGAGCTCATCTTAGGATACCTGCGTTATCTTTTAATACATGTGCGGCCCCAGCCAAACTCCCTACATAACAATGATTTCTGCCTGAATCGGCCCGCAAAGCGAGCCTTGGGTCTAAAAAAAGGGGCAGTGCACCGCCTCTGATTCACGGAATAAGTAAAATAATGTTAAAAGTATTGGTATTTCACTTTTGCCTTTCGGCTCCCACTTATCCTATAGCTCTCAAGTCATTTCACAAAGTTGGACTAGAGTCAAGCTAAACAGGGTCTTCTTTCCTCACTGATTCTGCCAAGCCCGTTCCCTTGGCTATGGTTTCGCTGGATAGTAGACAGGGAAAGTAGAAATCTCATTAATCCATTCATGTGTGTCACTAATTAGATGACGAGTCATTTGGCTACCTTAAGAGAGTCATAGTTACTCCCGCTGTTTACTCGCGCTTGGTTGAATTTCTTCACTTTGACATTCAGAGCACTGGGCAGAAATCACATTGCGTAAGCATCCATAGGGACCATCGCAATGCTTTGTTTTAATTAAACAGTCGAATTCCCCTTGTCCATACCAGTTCTGAGCTGGTTGTTGGATACCCGGGGAAGGCCCCCGAGAAAGCCGTTCCCAGTCCATCCCCCGGCAGGCATGCAGCGACCCACTCTCACTGCGGGAGCAGCTCGAGCAGTCCGCCGATAGCCGACGGGTTTGAGATTGGGACCTCCGTGCCCAGCCCTTAGAGCCAATCCTTTTTCCGAAGTTACGGATCCATTTTGTCGACTTCCTATGCCTACATTGTTCTATCGACCAGAGGCTGTTCACCTTGGAGACCTGATGCGGTTATGAGTACGATCGGGCATGGACTGCACTCGGTCCTCTAGATTTTCAACGGCCACTGGGGGTACACCAAACACTGCGCGACATGCGGTGCTCTTCGAGCCGCTAGACCCTACCTCTAGCTAAGCCATTTCCAGGGTGGGCAGGTTGTTAAATAAAAAAGATAACTCTTCCTGAGGCCCCCGCCGACGTCTACGGACTCCCAAACGTTGCAGTCAACTGCCATGTCTCAGTTCAGGAATTTTAACCCAATTCCCTTTCGGTGCACATCCGAAACTCGCTATCTGTCGGGCTTCCCCAAATCAACTAACCCATGTGTAAGTGCCGATCACATAGAACATTTCCCCTATTCGGCCTTCAAAGTTCTCATTCGAATATTTGCTACTACCACCAAGATCTGCACCGACGGCCGTTCCGCCTGGGCTCGCACCCAGGGTTTTGTGGCGACCATCGCGCCCTCCTACTCATCAGGGCTTGGCATTTGCCCCGATGTCCAGGTATAGGTCGCTCGCTTAAGTACCATCCAATTTTGGGGCTAGTTGATTAGGCAGGTGAGTTGTTACATACTCCTTAGCGGATTTTGACTTCAAGGTTAGCATACAGTTGGGCACCGTAACCCGACATTCGGTTCATCCCGTATCACCAGTTCTCCTTACCCAAAATGGCCCACTTGGAGCTCTTGATTTAGTGGCGCGGTTCAACGAAGCAGTCACACCGTCCTACCTATTTAAAGTTTGAGAATAGGTCGAGGGCGTTGCGCCCCTGATGCCTCTAATCATTAGCTTTACCCGATAGAACTCGCACGCGAGCTCCAACTATCTTGAGGAAAACTTCGGAGGGAACCAGCTACTAGATGGTTCGATTAGTCCTTCGTCCCTATACCCAAGTCAGACGAACAATTTGCACGTCAGTGTCGCTGCTGACCTCTACCAGAGTTTCCTTTGGCTTTGCCCCGCTCAGGCATAGTTCACCATCTTTCAGGTCCCGACAGGTATGCTCGCACTTGAACCCTTCTCAGAAGATCAAGGTCGGTCGGCGGTGGACCCCCCGAGGGGGATCCCGTGAATCAGTTTCCTTCCGCCTTGCGGGTTTACGCATTCGTTGACTCGCACACATGTCAGACTCCTTGGTCCGTGTTTTAAGACGGGTTGAATTAGGAGCTCGCAGGCCAGCACCAGGAGCGTGCAGATGCCAAATTATGCCAAAGGCACGCGCTTCCCTACCACGATCGCGGCAATGGCGTTCTACAAGCATATCTACTGCTTGAGCTTTGGCCACCATCCTAATCTACGTTGGTCTGCGCCCTAATCCGATCGGCGGACCGGCTCTCGCTGCTCTACATATGACCGGGGTGCATCGTTGGCCCCCATCCGCTTCCTTCCTGACAATTTCAAGCACTCTTTGACTCTTTTTTCAAAGTCCTTTTTATCTTTCCCTCGAGGTACTTGTTCGTTATTGGTCTCTCGTCTGTATTTAGCCTTGGACGAAATTTACCGCCCGCTTAGGGTAGTATTCACAAACAACCCGACCCGCCGGCAGCACTTTGTGGTATGACAGGGTCCAAGCATGACGGGGCTCTCACCCTCTCTGGTGCCCCTTTCTAGGAGACTTGGGCCCGGTCCACCGCTGAGGACGCTTCTCTAAACTATAATTCGGATAGCGAAGCCGCCCGATTCTCAAACAGGGCTATTCCCGGTTCGCTCACCGTTACTAAGGGAATCCATATAAGTTTCTTTTCCTCCACTTATTGATATGCTTAAACTCAGCGGTTAATCTCGCCTGACCTAGGGTCGCGGTCGTAGCGTACGGTGCTAGTGGGTCTATTTTCAGTCTCACATGCATGATGGGATGACGCACTACAACTCGCGAGTTGAATGGACCAACCACCACTTGTCACGACGTCTGTCACGCCGGACTAGCATGTCGGCCAATCGCACCTCGAGACATGGGAGGCCACAATCCGTCCCCACGCGCAGACATGGCGACCCAGTGTTGGGGCTTAGCGTAGGAGGACGACACGATGCGTGACGCCCAGGCAGATGTGCCCACAGCCTGACAGCTTCGTGCGCAACTTGCGTTCAAAGACTCGATGGTTCATGGGATTCTACAATTCACACCAAGTATCGCATTTTGCTACGTTCTTCATCGATGCGAGAGCCGAGATATCCGTTGCCAAGAGTCATTTTCATTTCGTAAGGGACCAAGGCCTAACTCGGCACACCGCGGATGGGGTAGGGATAGGCTGGCCCCCATTTTTTGTTTTCTTTGGCGCTTTTCGCTCTGGGGTTCATTGTTTGCCGAGTGTTCGCCCTTACTCAGGATCGACACGCGGGCTGGGGACGAGCTACCTCTCCCGCGTCGACCCCATATCATTTAAACGGGTTTGCAGGTCGTTCCGCCTTCGCAGGGTTCGACAATGATCATTTCGCAGGTTCACCTACGGAAACCATATTACGACTTCTCATTCCTCTAAATGATAAGGTTCAGTGGACCTCTTGCAACGTCATGGGCAGCGAATAGCCCATGTCGCCGCGATCCAAACACTTCACCGGATCATTCAATTGGTATGAGCAACTGGCGGTGTATACAAAAGGCTGGGACGTAGTCAACGCGAGCTAATGACTCACGCTTACTAGGAATTCCTCGTTCAAGACCAACAATTGTAATGATCTATCCCTATCACGATGAAATTTCAAAGATTACCCTGGCCTGTCGGCCAAGGCTATAGACTCATTGAATACATCAGTGTGGGGTGCGTGCGGCCCAGAACATCTAAGGGCATCACAGACCTGTTATTGCCTCAAACTTTCGCGGCCTAAAAGTTCGAAGTCCCTCTAAGAAGCTAGCTACGGAGGGAAACCATCACGTAGCTAGTTAGCAGGCTGAGGTCTCGTTCGTTAACGAAATTAACCAGACAAATCGCTCCACCAACTCAGAATAGCCATGCACCACCGCTCATAAAATCAAGAAAAAGCTCTCAGTCTGTCAATCCTTACTATGCCTGGACCTGGTAAGTTTTCCCATGTTGAGTCAAACAGGCTCCATTCTTGGTGGTGCCTTTTTGTCAATTCCTTTAAGTTTCAGCCTTGCGACCATCCTTCCCTCGGAACCCAAAAACTTTGATTTCTCATGAGGTGCAGGCGGAGTCCTAAAAGCAACATCAGTCGATCCCTGGTCGGCATCGTTTATGGATGAGACTAGGACGGTATCTGATCGTCTTCGAGCTCCCAACTTTTGTTCTTGATTAATGAAAACATCCTTGGCAAATTCTTTTACAGTTGTTCGTCTTTAATAAATCCAAGAATTTCACCTCTGACTATGAAATACGAATGCCCCCGACTGTCCCTGTTAATCATTACTCCGATCCCGAAGGCTAACTCAATAGGATCGAAATCCTATAATGTTATCCCATGCTAATGTATACAGAGCGTAGGCTTCCTTTGAGCACTCTAATTTTTTTAAAGTAACAGCGTCGTAGGCACGACCCGGCCAGTTAAGGCCAGGAGTGCATCGCCGGCAGAAGGGATGAGATGATCGGTGCATACCTGAGGCGGACCGGCCGAACCATTCCAAAGTCCAA
Source organism: Ehretia macrophylla (assembly GCA_037974665.1). Classification (NCBI taxonomy): domain Eukaryota; kingdom Viridiplantae; phylum Streptophyta; class Magnoliopsida; order Boraginales; family Ehretiaceae; genus Ehretia; species Ehretia macrophylla. The sequence continues at coordinate 60,978,685 of CM075766.1, forward strand.
CTACGAGCTTTTTAACTGCAACAACTTAAATATACGCGATTAGAGCTGGAATTACCGCGGCTGCTAGCACCAAACTTGCCCTACAATGGATCCTCGTTAAGGGATTTAGATTGTACTCATTCCAATTACTAGACTCTTTGAGCTCGATTTATTGTCACAACCTCTCTATGTCAGGATTGGGTAATTTGTGCACCTGCTGCCTTCCTTGGATGTGGTAGCCGTTTCTCAGGCTCCCTCTTCGGAATCGAACCCTAATTCTCTGTCACCCATCACCACAATGGTAGGCCACTATCCTACCATCGAAAGTTGATAGGGAATAAATTTGAATGATGCGTCACCGGCACGAGAGACGTGCGATCCGTCGAATTATCATGAATCATCACAGTAATGGATAGAGCCCGCGTCGACCTTTATCTAATAAATGCATCCCTTCCAGAAGTCGGGGTTTGTTGCACGTTTTAGCTCTAGAATTACTACGGTTATCCGAGTAATAGATACCATCAAACAAACTATAACTGATTTAATGAGCCATTCGCAGTTTCACAGTCTGAATTAGTTCATACTTACACATGCATGGCTTAATCTTTGAGACAAGCATATGACTACTGGCAGGATCAACCAGGTACTATTCCTCACCGACGCCGGCATCGCATGAGGCACGTCTTCCCCTAAGGGTTGACGGCTTGAGACGAGGGCACGACCATCGTACACGATTAGCGACGAGTGCTGATTTCGGGCAAAGAGAGGCCAAGGACACCATACCGTCATGGTGTACCGTATCCAAGAGATCAAGTGACGTCCCACGGGCCATATGTGCCGCACTTGTTGGAGTGAGCAGCGTGGAACATGGGACGTGCTTAGGGGTTCCCCCCACGTCGTCCACGGAGGCAGACACAAGGCAAAAGATTCACGATATAACTTTAGACTGCCTTCTTTGTAGGTACGCAACACAGGAAACTGACCGACCAATCGAGGCAATGTAAGCACTCTGCCCGCAAATGAAGATGTAAGCAAGGGCCGACGTCGCTACTCAAGCAGGGATCCAACTGACCCATACAAGTCGACCACCAATCACACGCTATCACGTTCTCTATGCCCAAACTACCAAGCCAGTAATCGCCCCACTATCTAGGCAAAGGAAGCCCTGCATGCAAACGGAACCGACGAGATGGCTCGAGAATGCTTTGCTAGGCACGAAGAATTTTTGAGGGACAAGGGATAGGAACGGCACGAGGTTCATGACTAGGCTACACATCGCAAGCTTAGGAGCCTACTTCGTGGTGCCTGACCAAGCACCGAGTGCACGCACTTGAGATACCAACTAAAAGCGGACTTCGAGCCCCCACGATGCTTGGATCGCCACGACACTAGACCACGTCCGTCGCATTACGACTCAGCGAGGACCATGGCATCATGTGCTAGGAAATTCGCGCATCGTACAGGCACGCCGGAACCCACCGGGGGACGGCTTCAAAGCCGCATGATGCTTGGATCACCACGACATTGAAGCATCAGCAATCGTCTCATTGCAATGTTCGCGTCATTGCTTAACGAAAGCCAATGCCACGTGTGCTAGGCGATTCGCGCATCACGCTTGCCCCCATCATCCCCCAAGAGCAACCCAAGCCCATGCGGTGCTTGGATCACCACGACACTAGACCATGGCCACATGAATCCACTCAGCAACAGCCATGGCTTCGTGTGCTAGGCGATTCGCGCATCACGCAGGCCCAACGACACGTCGAGGGACGGGAATATCCCTCAACCTGTACTTAGCCGGTGGTATAGGAATGGCTAGTTTTGTGCTTGGGCAACCACTTACCCCTTCATTAGCCATCCCAATGACGTCGACGGTGTTGCGGCACCAAGATGGATAATGAGGGGCTAGGGAAGCCACCATGTTCCTCATTAGCCATCCTAGTGTCGTGCTGAATGATATGCCAGGGGACGAGGAGAGGGAGGGGGTGGGGGTAGCACGACCACAATGCACGGGTACGCAATGCAATACCTCGGTGTGATTCACTCAGTTGGCATTCCCGCCCACAATATAGCCCACGATAATCCCACGATATAGCCCACAATATGCCAAGAACTGCCCACAACGTCCCCCCGCATGGACCTCGACCAGGGGGCTTGACACCTCATACCCCCCTATAGTACATTTAGATACAAAAACTGTTACACCCCAGCCCGAACTATGGAGGCTAGACTAGGGTTTGACATAAACCATAATCGTTATTTTACGACTATAACCGATTGACGAAGGTTAATGCTTAATTATTAGCCTAGAACTCCAAAAAAATTTCAAAAAAAAAGGGCAGCATAATTGCTATATTTAGGTCCTTTGGTTTGACCTAATTTCTAGAACATCTAAGAAATTCCAAAACTTTAATTTGATGCCAACTACCATTCTTATTTTGTCATCAACCGATATGCCTACTAATTTATCTTGAAGGTTCCGTTTGGTTAATAGCCTAGCAAGATAACTATGTCCCGTCTATTTGTCAACTTTCCTTATCATGAACATACCTATTAACCTTTCGCTTACGAATGAGTACCTCGGTGAAATTGGATAGAGTTATTTATTTGATTCTTCACCTAGTGGTTTAAACTCCTATGATAACTACTAATCAAGACAATAAAAGCAATAATCAAATAAAGAGTTCGTCTGGTTACAGATAGTACAATCCCAAATTAGACCCAAATTACAACGGGGTCATTTACATCAACGAAATAAAGAGTCCGCAAACAAACACAACATCCATAATAACATCCATGTTCACGAAAAGCACGCAATGCACTTAGTCATTCCAAAGGTTCATCAACTAGCACATTTTCTTTGGGTACCTGTTCCAAATCTACTTCACCTGTGACAAAAAAGAGGGTGAGTCCTTATGAACTCAGCGAGAGGGGAACAAGTGACAAGGTTTTGAAATCCTTTTCCAGTTAATCTTATGAAAACTCCTTTGGAAACATGTCATATAAAATAAGTAAATTCATAACATAGCATAAATATAAATAAACACATTTACCCGTCTTTCCTCCCCAAGGTCCTTTAGGAACCAAACGAGATTAGTTAAACACATAGTAAAAAGGATATGTTTTGATACGTGCAGGGCTCTAGAGGTGGCTTCTACGGGCTCAAGAGGTAGCTCCCACCACTTTTAGAGGTAGCACTTTTCCCCGCATAACACTTAGTTCTTGCCGTTCAAGGGATACATTATACTTTTGCCTTCAAGTTCATTTCCAATAACCATTGTTACGGTCGGCTTAAATCATCCACTTATCACTCCAAATGGGTGTACTCCGGATGTACACCAAATCCTACGACCCAACTCTCTGAGGGTGGGATGCCAAGCGAGAGAAGGAATTGGACCATGGTAGCCACGGGACCACCGGCAAGCCCTATATCGCCCGGCATTCCTAAAACGCTACCATGCCACAATGAAAGGTTGCAACCTTGTATGCAATGCACATTTATGCCATTTAACATTTCACATTAGGAGGTCAACAAAGTAGGTTACCTCCGAGCAAGTATATGATCGCATTTTGACATATTGGCACATAAGGCATTGCAAGAACATATAATCATTTCATATATCAATTTGAAAGCAATTAAACTTTCACGGGTAGCCAAGTAATCATGTTATAAAACAAGCCATAGAATATCTTTTAACAATTCACATTAGGAGGTCAACAAAGTAGGTTGCCTCCGAGCAATTATAAGTTCATATATTGACAAATAAACATACGAGGCATGCTTTGACATGTAAATTCAATTTGTAATACACTTAGGAGCATGTGAACATTTAACTGACAGCCAAGTAACACCGTATAAAACAAGTCATATAGCTCATTTTAGTTCACATATCAAGTGTTGAGATCATACAAGCATGCTACGACACTCACACAAAACCGGGTGCAAGAATAGTTCACTTATCAACATGCAATCATCGAGAATCATGTTTAGAGCTATAAATAAAACTGGGTGGCTTATTAACATTCCTCGAAATCAATTATAAGTCACACAAGAGTGGTTCATGATTTAGGAGTCTACGTGGCCATTAGGGTTTACAAGGCCATGCGCGGGTGTTGATTTTGTTTGCTAATGACCACAAGTGACACTTAAACCTTTTCAAGCATACATATAAATTATTGGGCAGCCTACTAACCAATCAATTGAACACATTTAACCATAGGATCATTACTTGGCAAGTATTCATAAGCAATAGGGCCTCAATTTAGTGCTTACACATGCGATTAAGCAACAATTCGTCATGTAATTAAACCCAAGCCATGCATCAATTAATTAAGCATCCTCAACCAACCGAAATAGCAAACACAACTTCTAATTTCCTCAATTCCAAGCATTCAACATGTCTAGTAAAGTTACAACATTATTCAAAGCATATTACCAAGCAAAAATCCTACTGCAATGGTCTGTTTTTCCTCATTCATTTAGCCAAGTAAATAACTTCCAAATTCAGTGAACCAAATTTCAAATTGAAGCTTAATTAGTTCTTTAAATCTAGGAACAAACCTCGCTGCATTCCGAGTTCGGACTTAGGAGTTATGACCAAAACCGTGAGACTACGCAAAACTGTCCAGATTCATACACATTTCGACATTTTCCATTTTTGAGGCCTTTAATATCAAAATTAGCCTTAGCCTATTTCTGAAAAATATGTTCAGAACTGACAAGTCTAGTTACCTACCAAATATCATGCATTTTTGACATCATTTACTAGGCCAAAACTATTTCGTTCTACGAGGTCAGAAATCTGCCAGAAACATACTTCATATTTCCAAGTTATCCGGATTTAGACACATTACAATATTTTCCATTTTTGGGGGTCTTAAACCAAAAATTAGCCTTAGCCTAATTCTTCAAGATATGTTTAGAACAGAAACATCAAGTGAATCACCAAGTTTCATGCATTTGTAACATCATTTTCTATCTTAACAATGTTCCGAACAGAAGGGTCAGTAAACTCGCCAGATTAGTAATACTTACTTGCATGGCTTGAAAACCACTTTAAACTTCAAAATCCAAAGATGCTATAAACATGAAAGTTTTTATTCTTCCTCTTAACTACAACATATCCAGAAATCATGCATATCTAACCATGTTTACTATATTAAATCGTCCATGCAAGAACAGTGCGCAACATAGACTTCAATGAAGTTATACTAGCAAGTATTAGCATATATCTTCACATGCATGGCTATATAATCACATATCATGCTTATGAACCTTTGAAAATACTTTAAAACCAGTTTAGAACCCTCACCTTGATGAAGATTAAGCAAGAATTGAAGCAAGCAAATGCAAAGATTGAAACTAGCTAGCCAAAGCCATTATTTTCTTCTCCTTCTTTCTTTCTTTCTCCTTCTCTCCCTCTTCTTCTTTCTCTTCCTCTCTTGCATGACCCTTACCCTCTCTAAATCTGATTTTTCTTGTTTTGAATGAATGTATGGGTGATAAGAACTAAGGAATGAAATATAATAAGCTTTTGTTGAACTGTAGGCATAAAAATGTGCACAAAGCTCTTACAAAGTGTATTTTTATGAGTCTTGTGTTTAGTGTTGTCATAGGAATGTTTTTTTTTTTTTTTGTGTCTTGTGTGAGTTTCAATTATAATTGTGTGTAAGAGAATGTTGGGTTATTTGTCTTCTAGTCGGTTGAATTAGGATTAAAGTATAGTATTAATAGTTAGTGGGTTTTGGTGGAAAAGGTGATTAGGTATATTATATTGGGGATGGTTTGGGTGATGATAGGATTTTGTCTTATAGTGAATTTGAATTAGGATTAAAATAATATTAGTGGAATGTTTAGGAATAATTTAATGTTATTTTATAGTTAGTGGAATTTGTAGGATTTAAATTAGGAATATAATAATTGTTAGTCGATTGTGTAGAATTATTTTATTGTCTAGTGCTTTGTGCAGGAATCTTTATTGATTGGCGTGCAGGCACGCATTCCTAGGTGAATGCACATAAACAAATGCAGGGCACGCAATTCAATGCAATGCATGAAAATCCAGGTACAACTCTTGTCTCTAGGTTAAGGCACATAGTTCAAGGTTAGTGCATGAATATCGAGGTGTTGCACATAAATCGAGAATTGGGGCACACAATTCTAGGTCAAGGCACGTATGACGAGACAAGCACAAAAACCAAGACAAGGCAATTAATTAAAGGTCGATCTTATAATTTTGGGTCTAAAGCACCCAAATCGAGGTAAGACACATTATTCGAGGTCGGGCCACACATCCTCCCTCCTTAAAAGTGTTTCGCCCCGAAATTCATTCTTACCCATTGAGGTCATTTAGACAGATTCTGACCTTTGTTATTCTTCCCACTCCGATTCGCCTCGTGTTTGGTGATCTCTTTTACCACAACCAATTCACTTCATACATTTCTCCAATCATTTAATTCGGTGTGACCCCTACATTTACAGTTCGTTCCTTCGAACAACTCTATTTTCTCCAATTGATCTTTAAGGTCGAGTTCATTAACTAAGTTTAGAATCTCCAAACATAGTAATCAAAGCTACATAGGTATTCTAACAATATAACTATAACTCCAAAATCATGACTTATGTCGTGTCAATCTTGCATTCATACCTCAAAAGAAATATCACAACAATACCATGATCCTATGGTGACATAAACTAATCTCAAGATGATAGGTCTATATCCTATTTACATATCATATCATATAGCTTCAAAATTGTTAACACGTAGAACATACACATGTTATGGATCATTTCCACAATACGGCCCTATTTTCAGGAAGAACTCACCAAACAAACTAATCCATCTCAAGTCATCATCTATCATTAACCTCCACGCTCGTAATCAAGGAGAAAGACCATTAAGATTCGTTAAACTCAAACTTTATGGTTTATTAAGTACCACGAACAAATTGTTATCGACATTGCATGAGTAAGCTAATCGTGTTGTACTAGTTCAAATCTTACAAGTAAATTTCATCGGCTTGTGATCCACAATTTATTTCCTCATTCAAATCTCTATCTTCGAGTCACAAGGCTTCAGAATTTCTTTTAATCTTAACCAAGACTCCTAAGGTGAATAGTTTCAATCTCAAATAAATTCCACTCACTTCTATCCAAGGTTACGTCATACTTAAGAGGACAACGGTCCTATTCACTTAGTGACCTAGTCATTTCTTTGAACACTTAACGCCTGCCAATATATCTTCAACATTAGTGTTACTAAGCTAGGTTCATAGCCATGTAAGTGATGTCAATGCTTTACTAGGTTACCGGCCATACAACAACAATCTTAGGACTATAAATGGGTACCGAAATGATATAGCTCATAAGATACTTACACGAGATAACTTCAATGCTGTATCAACATAAGAATTATGACCACGAGGCATCCTTCAATATAACATGTTAGAACTTCAAAAGTAACCAACCACTCATTTAACTATCACTACAAGATCCGCCCTCTATTCAACAACCACGATTCAAAATCTACCAATCGCTAGTTTCTAGAAGTGAAACAATGCACTACGGTTGTCTAACAACAGTCTCTTGGGTCTTCAGGACTCTAATTCATCTTCATCTTAACTATATGAAATCTTACTCTCCTGATTTACATGTTCAACTAGCTAAGAGCATCAAGGCTCATCGACCTTGGGTCATAGGGTTTACCATGAATCATCATGCATACTCACTATTAGCTATTTAGGATTACTAATCATACCCTAATGACTCCACTTTGTAGCCGGATGCTTTAATCTCATTGCCATGGTTTATATACTAGGTCCATAGGTATTACTTAGGGATATATGCTTCCTAACATCCTCTAGGGTATCCAAATAACGAGTGTGTAGAATGACTTACTTTGCATAATCACAACTAAATCCGAGGGGCACCAAATTAATACCATGATTCTTAATATCACCAATATCCAACTTAGGGCATTTAGCAACGTTAGTCATCTAATGCATAATTCAATACCTTACACTTCTATTCGACCTAATATTTTAGGTGTAGTCTTCCGAATACAAGTTTTAGCTACGTGAATTCCTCAATTCCGACGTCCCTATATCTTGTTATACTAAAGAATTATCAACCTTGTTAAACTCAGTCTCCAGAGTTGCCTACATGTCTTGAGGTTATCTATTGTTAAGTCACTTAAATACATTATCCATGTCTTAATAATCTAACCCCTAAAAATAACTATCGCCAACTTCCATGAATTCATCTCTTAATTTCTAAGTCACGATCTTATCGTTTAGTGAACTTGAAACTCGCTAGTATACACCATATTAGAATCATCAATGCTTAATTCCAATCAAGTAAGGATTCAATCATATAAATAGTCTATTACACCAATTTAAAATAAAAGAATTTGATTCAAAAGCAACTTCTACGTCAAACTTCCATTATAAGCATATGAATATATAAATACTACGCCACATGTCCAATAGTATCCTCTTATATCTTAAGGAAAGTTGTATGTTATTAACCTTTATACTTCAGCCACAATTTGAAGAACGGTTTAACGGAATCAAGAACTTCATAGCTATAAAATTGATAACTTAATCACAGGTATGGGTATTCCAAAGACAAGGAGATAACTTTACCTCAACAATATTATCTATGCTACCCATTTTATATATGCATATCCAAAATACATACGATCCATCGAGTACCTATGAAGATGCGAGAAATCTCTAACCGAGCCTTTTCGTTCTTCTTGCAAAAACTCACTTCCCAGAAGGTTCTAATCCTAACTATCTATGTGTATAAATAGTCAGTCATGGTTACATAACATGCACATGTATCAAGGAAGGAGTATAAAAGGATGTATGCATTATTGAGGGCACTAACGTGTCAGTGTGCATGACATATAATACATATGGTCCACAAAGGTACATAATATTCAATGCTCAAAGCAATTAAAGCACATTAGCACACATTAACACATATAAACAAGACATCATAATTACCTTAGGGCTTCTACCCATGGTCCGAGAGTTGAACCCGACTAATGCCTAGTTAACAAACTAAGCTCTGATACCATTCTAATATAGATGCCATGCCTCAACCCGACCTATAGAGGCTAGACTAGGGTATGACCTAAACCATTATCGTTATTTTATGACTATAACTGATTGATGAAGGTTAATGCTTATTTGTTAGCCTAGAACTCCAAAAGTTTTTTTAAAAAAAGGGACAGCATAACAGCTATATTTAGGACCTTTGGTTTGACCTAATTTCTAGAACACCTTAGAAATTCCAAAACTTTAATTTGATGCCAACTACCATTCCTATTTTGTCATCAACCGATATTCCTACTAATTTATCTTCAAGGTTCCGTTTGGTTAATAGCCTAGCAAGATAACTATGTACCGTCTATTTGTCAATTTTCCCTATCATGCACGTACCTATTAACCTTTAGCTTACGAATGAGTACCTAAGTGAAATTGGATAGAGTTACTTATTTGATTCTTCACCTAGTGGTTTAAACACCTATGATAATTACTAATCAAGACAATAAAAGCAATAACCAAATAAAGAGTTCGTCTGGTTATAGATAGTACAATCTAAAATTAGAGCCAAATTACAACAGAGTTATTTACATCAATGAAATAAAGAGTCCGCAAACAAACACAACATCCCTAATAGTATCCATGTTCACGAAAAGCACACAATGCACATAGTCATTCCAAAGATTCATCAACTAGCATATTTTCTTTGGGTACCTGTTCCAAATCTGCTTCACTTGTGACAAAAAAGAGGGTGAGTCCTTATAAACTCAGTGAGGGGGGAACAAGTGACAAGGTTTTGAAATCCTTTTCTAGTTAATCTTATGAAAGCTCCTTTGGAAACATGTCATATAAAATAAGTAAATTCATAACATAGCATAAATATAAATAAACACATTTACCCGTCTTTCTTGCCTGAGGTCCTCTAGGAACCAAGCGAGAGTACTTAAACACATAGTAAAAAGGATACGTTTTTATAAGTGCAGGGCTCTAGAGGTGGCTCCTACGGACTCAAGAGGTAGCTCCCACCACTTTTAGGTGTAACAATTTGCCCCGCATAGCACTTAGTTCCTGCCGTTCAAGGGATACATTATGCTTTTGCCTTCAAGTTCATTTCCAATAACCATTGTTGCGGCCGACTTAAATCATCCACTTATCACTCCAAATGGGTGTACTCCGGATGTACACCAAATCCTATGACCCAACTCTCTGAGGGTGGGATGCCAAGCAAGAGAGGGAATTGGACCATGGTAGTCACGAGAGCACCGGCAAGCCCTATGCCGCCCGATAGTCCTGAAACGCTACCATGCCACAATGAAAGGTTGCAACCTTGCATGCAATGCACATTTATGCCATTTAACATTTTACATTAGGAGGCAAACAAAGTAGGTTGCCTTCGTGCAAGTATATGATCACATTTTGACATACTGGCACATAAGGCATTGCAAGAGCATATAATCATTTCATATATCAATTTGAAAGAAATTAAACTTTCACGGGCAGCCAAGTAATCATGTTATAAAACAAGCCATAGAATATATTTTAACAATTCACATTAGGAGGTCAACAAAGTAGGTTGCCTCCGAGCAATTATAAGATCACTTATTGACAAGTAAACATATGAGGCATGCTTTGACATGTAAATTCACTTTGTAAAACACTTAGGAGCATGTGAACATTTAACGGACAGCCAAGTAACACCATATAAAACAAGTCATATAGCTCATTTTAGTTCACATATCAAGTGTTGAGATCATACAAGCATGCTACGACACTCACACAAAACCGGGTGCAAGAATAGTTCACTCATCAACATGCAGTCATCGAGAATCATGTTTAGAGCTATAAAGACAATTCTGGGCAGCCTATTAACATTCCTCGAAATCAATTATAAGTTACACAAGAGTGGTTTATGACTTAGGAGTCTACGTGGCCATTAAGGTTTACAAGGCCGTGCTCGGGTGTTGATTTTGTTTGCTAAGGACCACAAGTGACACTTAAACCTTTTCAAGCATACTTAGAAATTATTGGGCAGCCTACTAACCAATCAATTGAACACATTTAATCATAGGATCATTACTTGGCACGTATTCATAAGCAATAGGGCCTCAATTTCGTGCTTACACATACGATCAAGCAACAATTCATCATGTAATTAAACCCAAGCCATGCATCAATTAATTAAGCATCCTCAACCAACCAAAATAGCCCACAAAACTTCTAATTTCCACAATTCCAAGCATTCAACATCTCAAGTAAAGTTACAACATAATTCAAAGCATATTACCAAGCAAAAATCCTACTGCAATGGTCTGTTTTCCTCATTCATTTAGCCAAGTAAATAACTTCCAAATTCAGTGAACCAAATGTCAAATTGAAGCTTAATTAGTTCTTTAAATCTGGGAACAAACCTCTCTGCATTTGGAGTTCGGACTTAGGAGTTATGGCCAAAACCGTGAGACTACGCAAAACTGTCCAAATTCATTCACATCTCGATATTTGCCATTTTTGGGGCCTTTAAACTCAAAATTAGCCTTAGCCAATTTCAGCAAAATATGTTCATACATGGCAAATCTAGTGACCTACCAAATTTCATGCTTTTTTGACATCGTTTACTTAGCAAAAACTATTTCGTTCTACAAGGTCAGAAATCTGTCATAAATATACTTCATATTTACAAGTTATCCAGATTTAGACACATTACTATATTTTCCATTTTTGGGGGTCTTAACCTCAAAATTAGATTTAGAATATTTCTTCAAGATATGTTCATAATCAAAAAATCTAGAGAATAACCAAGTTTCATGCATTTGTAACATCGTTCGCTATCTTAAAAATGTTCTGAACAGAAGGGTCAGTAAACTCGACATATTAGTAATACTTACTTGCATGGCTTGAAAACCACTTTAAACTTCAAAATCCAAAGATGCTATCAACATGAAAGTTGTTATTCTTCCTCTTAACTACAACATATCTAGAAATCATGCATATCTAAGCATGTTTACTATATTAAATCGTCCATGCAAGAACAATGCGCAACATAGACTTCAATGAAGTTATACTTGCAAGTATTAGCATATATCTTCACATGCATGGATATATAATCACATATCATGCTTATGAACCTTTGAAAATACTTTAAAAACAGTTTAGAACCCTCACCTTGATGAAGATTAAGCAAGAATTGAAGCAAGCAAATGCAAAGATTGAAACTAGCTAGCCAAAGCCTTTCTTTCTTCTCCTTCTTTCTTTCTTTCTCCTTCTCTCCCTCTTCTTCTTTCTCTTCCTCTCTTGCACGACCCTTACCCTCTCTAAATCTGATTTTTCTTGTTTTGAGTGAGTGTATGGGTGATAAGAACTAAGCAATGGAATATAATAAGCTTTTGTTGAACTCTAGGTATGAAAATGTGCATAAAGCTCTTACAAAGTGTATTTTTATGAGTCTTGTGTTTAGTGTTGTCATAGGAATGTTTTTTTTGTTTGTCTTGTGTGAGTTTAAATTATAATTGTGTGTAAGAGAATGTCGGCTTGTTTGTCTTCTAATTGGTTGAATTAGGATTAAAGTATAGTATTATTAGTTAGTGGGTTTTGTAGGAAAAGGTAATTAGGTATATTATATTGGGGATGGTTTGGGTTATTATAGGATTTTGTCTTATAGTGAATTTGAATTAGGATTAAAATAATGTTAGTGGAATGTTTAGGAATAATTTAATGTCATTTTATAGTTAGTGGAATTTGTAGGATTTGAATTAGGAATACAATAATGGTTAGTGGATTGTGTAGGATTATTTTATTGTCCAGTGCTTTGTGCAAGAATCTTTATTGATTAGCGTGTTGGCACGCATTCCTAAGTGAATGCAAGTAAACCAATGCGGGGCACGCAATTCAATGCAATGCATAAAAATAAAGGAATGACTCTTGTATCTAGGTTAAGGCACACAGTTTAAGGTTAGTGCATGAATATGAAGGCATCGCACATAACTCGAGGATTAGGGCACATAATTCTAGGTCAAGGCACGTATGATGAGGCATGTATAAAAACCAAAACAGGGCACGTAATCCAAGGTCGGTCTTATAATTCTGGGTCTAAGGCACGCAAATCGAGGTGAGATACGTTATTCGAGGTCCGGCCTCACAAAAACCCAAGTGACAACAATAGCGTACATTTTGCCAGAGATTCATAATGGGTGTTTTACACTATAAAAGGCCCCATTTGGCATGATTTTCATACCCAACTTGCTCCTTATTGATAGCATATGATATCCAAATGCTTCAAGATTATTTTTTTTGAAAAAATATTTTTTAATATTTAATAATTGCAAAAAATAGGAAAAAATCAAAAAAAAAGTAGAAAATTCAGAAAAAATTTATATTAATTCATACATTAATTTGTTAAATGATATTCAAAAGTATTTTTTTCAAACAATTAATTTTTAATATTTAAAAATTACAAAAAATAGGAAAAAATCAGAAAAAATACTAGAAAATTCAGGAAAATTTATATTAATTCATAATTTAATTTGTTTATATGATATTTGGCATTAAAATTTTTTTTGGATGGATTGGGAACCCGATTAATCTAATTCGCCTCACAACTGTGACGAACTATTTGTCAAACAAGGGAAAAGTTAAGACTACTTCATAGATTCGGAAACCACTTGTAAAAGGACATCAATGTCCACATTTGTATGATAATACATTCCGCATGCCCAATACCTCCGAATACTTAACATTACCCGTCGTACCCAACGTCCCCTAGTAGTGCTAAAGCTGTCCCCTAGTAGTGCCAAATCGTCCCCCAACATCCCCCATCGTCCCCCAAGCGTACCACCATAGTGCCCCAGCGATGCCCCAACAGTGCCCCAATAGCACCCCTTGAGCGCCTCGTGCACGCCTTTGGGCCCCATGCAAGTCACATGCGCGCACCATCGCGCAGCATGCGAACCCGATGCAGGCACTAATGTGTGGCATGGGCGCCCCATGTGCGCACTTTCGTGTGGCATGCGGGCCACATGCGTGCACCATCTTGCGGCATGTGCGCCCCACGCGCGTACCTTCGTGCGGCATGTGGACACCATCGTGCGGGATGGGAGCCCCATGCGTACACCTTTTTGCGGCATGGGTGCCTTATGCACGCACCTTCGTGCGGCATGTAGGCCACATGCGTGCACCATCGTGCTGCATGCCCACTCCATACGCCCACCTTCATGCTGCATGGGCGCCCCATGCGCGCACCTTTGTGAGTCATGGGCGTCCCACACGCGCACCTTCGTGCGGTATGCTGGCCACATGTGCGCACTATCATGCAGCATCGGTGCCCCATGCACGCACCTTTGTGCGGCATGGGCGCCCCATGCGGGCACCTTCGTATGGCATCATCGCCCAACTGTTTGCCCCATCGTGCCCCATGTGCGACCCCACTACGCCCCAACTGCTTGCCAAGTCGTACCCCAACTGTGTGCCAAGTGCATGCCCCATCTGAGGCCCCAAGTACGTGCCCCATCCAAGGCCCAATCTTGCGTCGTCGTGCAACACCGTGGACAGTCGTGCCACAACCGTTCACCAACGTGCCCAGCCGTGCCGAAGATAGGGGCAACATAACCTCAGTCACCGTTAATGCTATGGGAAGAACGTTAGGCACCTCTGCGGGCCGACAAAACACAAGGTCGGATTCAATTGTTTTTCCATCTCTTACGAAGCAAGTATAGGCTGTCTAACACTTGGACACACGAGGTGATGCGCGGGGTTGGCCGGCAGTGGGCCATTAGCAGTTGGGCATAGCACATAACACTTAGGCATCATTTGGCATAACACTTGGGTGCACATAGCACTTGGGCATAGAGATTGGGTGCACATAGTACTTGGGAATCAACGGGCATAAAACATAGCACTTGGGCATCATTGGGCATAGCACATAGCACTTGGGTATAGCATTTTGGGCATTCATGCGTCGACACTTAAAACTTATGACGTCGACACTTAGGCATCATTGGGCATAGCACTTGGGCATAACACTTGGGTATAGCACTTGGGTATCCTTAGGCATAGCACATAGCACTTGGGCATCCTTGGGCATGCTTGGGCATAGCACTTAGCACTTGGGCATAATTGGGCATAATTTGGCATCATCGATACCTCGAAACCTCAGAATACTTGCGGTGGCACTTATGCACGCAGCAAGCGTGGCAAACTAACTTGGGCTAATGTTATTCGGACTTGGGCGTAGATCACTTGGCAACACTTGGGCATTCGCATGTCGACACTTGGGTCACAACTTATGACTTACTTAGGCACTTGGAGACATACTTGGGGAGCGGCTTAGGGCGTCAAACCTCTTAGCCCATTTGGGAGAAATAG
>CM075766.1:60999068-61011568 GCA_037974665.1 Ehretia macrophylla
TACATTAGCCCTCTCGGAAACCAACCAAGACACATCAAAATAAAGCCCAAAAACCCTAAAACCTCAAGGCACCTAGGCTGAAATTTTTGAATTTTCACCCAAACATCGCAATCGAAAATTCGGCATTATAACGGCGTTACCACGTAATTAACAAACTTTTAGAAATCGACGACAATCGATTCAAACCTCAACAACTCAAGATAATCATCAAATGGCTAATTAATCAACTTTTAATACCCGAAAATAAATAATTTTGCTACAATGGTTCAAATCTCGTAGTAATACACATAAATGATCCCTATCATGCGGTGAGCAATAATATAACTTCAAATTAACATTCTAACGGTTCAAAATGCAGTTATGAGCAAAAACATAAAATATGTCTTTTGAGATCTAGAATTTTTCTCTCAGCTTTGATGCGATATAAGCCTAGATATGCATGCAATGTGTGCCCAAGAAGCAGAATCCAACTCGGCATGAAATTCTACGGACAAAAACTAGGTTTTCCTATGAAAAATTGCTTTGAAAACCTTTGAAATTTCTTTCTCTTTTCTCCCTTGAAGCTCTCGGCTATGTGTGGGTTTTTTTAGTGTGTTTTGTGTGTGTTGATGATATTATGCATATAAAGGCTTGGTCAAATAAAAAAAATGCAAAGTCAAAGTAGTTTATTTAGTCCTTTAATTGTTTTTCTAGTCTTTTAATTCATTTCTTGAGTATTTCTTGCTCAACTATTAATTTAACACTTAAACTAATTCTAGACATTATATTTTAGGTGACAAAGAATGTTACATTAAAATAGTTTCACCCGAATCGGCTTAAAACTCGTTTTCTTGCAAAAGAAAGTGTAAAAATCTTTAACATTCCAAAACCGATTCCAAATCCGTTTTAATCAAACACGGGTCTATTAAGACCCGAGGACTAGGTTTTAAAATGTTTAAAACACCCCTGTAAAAAATTTAGCGGACAGGTGTTCAAAAACAATATTCACCAAAACCGACAATAAAATTTATGATTCCGTTTTTGATGAAAATTTCATGAATGCACACTTAGCATGTATTAGGAGTATTAATCACTTATTTAGCACATTCTAAGTCATATAGAACATAAACAAGCTATTTTACGCAAAACGAGGTAAAGCATATAAATTGAGATAAAGCAAAATATGGGGTCTCACATTTTCCCCCCTTAAAGAAATTTCGTCCCCGAAATTCTTACTGGCTGAACGGAAAAGATCTGGATACTGCTGCTGCATCTAATCTCGCCTCTCCCAAGTAGCTTCCTCAATACCGTGATGCTTCCACAACACCTTGACCATCGGAATCTTCTTCGACCTCAACTCTCGTTCCATCTGATCAACAATATGAATCGGCCGCTCGTCATAAGTCAGATTCTCACGAAGCTATAACGGCTCTGGCTCAAGAATATGAGAAGGATCCAGATTATATTTCTGCAAATTAGACATGTGAAATACATCGTGGACATTAGAGAAATTCTCCGGCAAAGCCAACCTATATGCTAAGTTACCAACTCTGCCAGTAATCTCAAACGGCCCTACAAACCTCGGACTCAGCTTACCACCTTTACCATAACGAGTAAACCCCTTTTGAGGAGACAATCTCAAGAAAACCCGATCTCCGACTGCAAACTCCAAATCTCGACGACGCTTATCAGCATAACTCTTGAATCTACTCTGCACCGTAAGCATTCTCTGCCTGATCAACTGAGCATTCTCAATCTTCTCTAGAAGCTCTGGCATAATAGTCGGATCAATAGTCTTCATTTCCCCTATTTCATCCCAATACAAAGGTGAACGACACTTACGACTGTAAAGAGCTGCAAAAGGTACCATCCCAATAGTAGCTTGATAACTATTATTATAGGCAAACTCGGAAAGTGGTAGATGTTTCTCCCAGTTCTTCCCGAAGTCCAAAACACAAGCTCTAAGTATATCTTCCAGAATCTAAATAGTCCTCTCAAACTGACCGTCGGTCTGTGGATGATACGCTATACTGAAATTAAGCTGAGTACCCAAAGTCTCTTGAAGTTTCTCCAACAAACGAGAAGTAAATCGAGGATCTCGATCTGAGACAATACTAGATTGAATCCCGTGAAGTCTAACAATCTGATCCAAATAAAGTTCCGTCAACTTTGTAACTTCATCTCCCATCCGCATCGAAATAAAGTGAGCTGTCTTCGTCAAACGATCCACCACAACCCAAATTGTATCGTTACCTCTCGGTGTTCTAGGAAAACCAGTGACGAAGTCCATTGTAATATGCTCCCATTTCCACTGTGGTACAGCCAACGGCTGAAGCAAACCTGCAGGTCGTTGATGCTCGACTTTCACTCACTGACAAGTCAAACATCTAGACACGAACTGAGCAATTTCCCTCTTCATATTATTCCACTAGTAATGTTGCTTCAAGTCCCGATACATCTTGTTTCCAGCAGGATGAATAGGGTACTTAGAATTATGAGCCTCCTCCAGAATACCTCGCGTTAAGCCCAGTTCATCGGGGACACAAACCCTGTTCTGAAACCGAAGAATACCATCCTCGTGTAATTTGAAATCAGAATGATCATCCATGATCTGATCCTTGATCTTCTAAAGTTTAACATCGAGTTGTTGAGCTTCTCTGATCTGAGACAACAATAAAGGTTGAATACAGAGATGTGAACACATCACCCCAACCCGAGTCAACTCCGGTCTGTAATAAGTGAATTCTTCAAGAACCTCCCACTTCTTGACAGCCAAACAAGAAAAACTCGCCTTACGGCTAAGAGCGTCTGCCATAACATTTGCCTTCCCAGGCAGATAGCTGATAGAACAATTATAATCCCCAAGAAGTACTATCCACCTCTGTTGACGCATATTCAACTCCTTCTGTGAGAATAAATACTTAAGACTCTTATGATCAGTGAAAATCTCAAACTTACTGCCCCACAGATAATGACGCCACTTTTTCAGTGCGAAAACAACAGCTGCCAACTCAAGATCAGGAGTCGGATAATTCACCTCATAAGGCTTCAACTTTCTAGAAGCATAGGCAATAACCCAACCATTCTGCATAAGAACACATCCCAAGCCCTCCTTGGATGCATCGCTGTAAATGACCATATTATCGGTCCCCTCTGGTAGAAAAAGTACTGGAGCAGTAGTCAATCTCTTTTTCAACTCCTAAAACCCACTCTCACATTTCTCATCCTAAACAAAGCTAGTCTGTTTCTGAGTTAACTTAGAAAGTGGCCCTGCAATCTTAGAAAAGTCCTTAACAAACCTACGGTAATAACCCGCAAAGCCAAGAAAGCTACGAACCTCAGAAACATTCTCCAGACGTTTCCAAGACATCACCGACTCAATCTTAGTGGGATCTACAGAAATACCGCTCCGTGTCATAACATGACCAAGAAAAGATATGCGTTGCAGCCAAAATTCACATTTGCTGAATTTCGCATACAACTGATGCTCCTGCAGCTTTTGTAAAATAAGCCGTAGATGTTGCTCGTGCTCCGATTCAGACTTAGAATAAACCAAGATATCATCAATAAAGATCACCACGAACTGGTCCAAGTACAGCTGAAAAACCTGATGCATAAGGTCCATGAATGGTGCCGGTGCATTAGTTAATCCAAAGGGCATAACTACAAACTCATAATGCCCGTACCGAGTCCTAAAGGCAGACTTCGGAACATCCTCCGTGCGAATCCGAAGCTGATAATACCCCTGCCTCAAGTCAAACTTAGAGTAGACTTTGGCTCCCTGAAGTTGATCAAACAACTCGTCAATCAGTGGCAAAGGATACTTGTTCTTGATAGTCACCTGATTCAAACCACGATAGTCAATGCATAACCTCAAGGTACCATCCTTCTTCTTCACAAATAAAATAGGAGCTCCCCAAGCTGAAGAACTCTGCTGAATGAAACCCTTCTCTATTAACTCCTGTAACTGAGTTTTCAACTCCTTCAACTCAGTTGGTGCCATCCGGTACGCTGATTTAGAAATAGGTTGAGTACTGGGAACAAGATTGATCACAAACTCCACATCTCTCTCTGGCGGTAACCCTGGCAACTCCTCAGGACATACATTGGGATATTCCTGAATAATAGGAACTTCCTCCAGTTGTAGCTTATCAGATGGCTTGTTGATCAAATAAGCTAGATAACCCGAACACCCCTTACTCACCAACTTAACGACTTTAGTTGCTGAGATAACAAAACTCGTCTTAGCACCCCGGTTTCCTACTACCTCAACTACTGGCTGATCTGGCAAATGAAACTGTACTACCTTTGTTCTACAGTTCAACTGGGCATCATACTTAGCCAATCAATACCCAAGATAACATCATACCCCCGGATAGGAAATAAGATAAGGTCCGAAGGAAAATTGTACCCTTTAACATGTGTTATACAATCCTTACATACTAGGCCAGTCATATACTTATCAGTCAAAGAGGTAGTAATCTCAACCACATAAGGCAGCCTTTCACGTTGCACATTAACATGTTGTACACAAACAGGAGTAATGAAAGAATGCGTAGCACCAGAATCAATCAACACTTTAACAAGTTGATCAAGTATAAGGAAGTTACCTTCCACAACTGTAGTCTCCTCAGGCATCTCCTCCAAGTCAACTGCGTAGGCCCGAGCCTGAACCCGCTGCTGCTGAGGTGCACTGCCCACAGGTCGACCCTGATAACCCGTAGTCGCTGCCCAACCCTCAGTCCTCAGATATCTAGGGCAATCCCTCGCCTTATGTTGATTGCTACCGCAACCCAAACAAGTCCCTGACTTCACCCTGCAGTCAGCCTCCACATGGCCCTGGCGCTTATAGTAAGTACACTGCGGTGATGATGTACTGACACTACCCCTGGAAGAACCAGAAGCTGAAGAAGCAGCTGTACCAGCCTGCTGCTGAGGTCTAACAAAACTAGGCCTGTATTGACCCTGAGACTGGGCTGGCCTGTACTGGGACTGAACCTGATAGGACCCCTGCTGAAACTGAGGTCGATAATAACTGTGCTGACCCTGCGGTCTGTTAGAGTTCTACTGTGCTGGCGGCCTATACACAACCTGCTGTATTGAAGGCCTATACATTCCCTGCTGACCCTGCGACTGAAAGGGCCTCTTGCTAGGCTGACTAGATACAATTTGTTCCCCCTTTCTCTTCTCCAGTCTAGAAGCTGCATCAAAGGCCTCCGTAAGTATATCATACCGATTCAGGGCCATCGCATTACGTTCCTCGTCAGCCACATACTCTGGTGCATACTATGACAACCTAGTGAAACTGACCTCATACTGAGCCACTGAAGCATCTCCCTGCACTAAGGCTAGAAACTCTGCCTCTCTCCGCTCCCTCGCGATCCTCGGGACATACTTCGCCCGAAAAGCTAATAAAAAGGTATCCCAAACATACTGAATACCCTGAGTCTCCCAGCTAGTTTTCACCATGCGCCACCATTCTTCTTCCTCATCATCTAGCAAATACACGGCAATAGTGACCTTCCGCTCATCGTTATAATCAAGAGGGTAAAAAATCTTCTCCACCTTGCCAATCCATGCCTCAGCCTTCCTGTCATCCGATTCCCCCTGAAACCACGGTGGATAATACCCTAAAAACTCTTTTAGTGTACCACGCCCATGTTGATATATGTCAACATCCACCTCTTCATAATAAGTATCGTTAATTATATGGTAGCATAAATTAATGATTCCGACTTAAACGTCGATGAGGTCAAAAGAGATCGCGATGGCTACAAGAAAGAAGTTCGGAAATTTGGAATTACCTAAGATGACGTCGGGATGATACAATGCTAAAGTTAGCCAACTTGACCAAAGGAAACTTCCTAGAAGTTGACTTGGATGCTAGCCACCCATGTGGTTAATTGTAGCCACCCATGTGATAAATATGGGTGGCTAATACTTTGAACATGGTTGGTAAAGCCAACCAAGATTGAAATGTTTGATAGGAAAGTCTCATGTGGCGGGCTAACTGAATTCTATAAATAGGCATGCATTAGTTCATCATTTTCATCCACAACACAACTCCAAACACAATCCTAAGTTAGTCTTTCTTTCTTGTATTCTTCTTGTAAGTCCAGAAGCCATTGAAGCTCTAATATTGAGAGCGCACGGTGGGACAATTATCTTGTAAGTGTTATATTGAATTGTTATAACGAGTAGTGTTGTCTTTCTACTTGATTGTTGTTAAGACGTTTCTGGGAAATTGGTTATATTCTTATATGGTATCAAGAGCTTAAGGGGCTCTTAACAACAATCTTGTCTAGTAAAGCTCAACAACTATGACTACTCAAGGTGCTAGTTCTTCTTCTACCAGTTCTAGTTCCGGTTTAGTACCGACAATTCGTATCCGTCCCCCTACCTTCACAGAAGGAAAGCTCGATCGCACGAACTATCTTTTGCGGAAGTTCAAAATCACTACAGTTCTAGACTCCTACGAACTCCTTGATACAGTGTTAGGCACAGATGCAGAACCAGTTGCAGTCCGTGCTGAAGATGACACAAAAAAGGTCACACTTCCAGATCCTCAGCTTGTCAAAGAATGGAGGAGACGAAATGCTGATGCACTTTGTGCAATTGTCACAAGTGTTCAAGATTCTGTCCTCACTCTTATTCAACACACAACCAAGGCATCTGAAGCTTGGAACATATTGAAAAATCAGTATGAAACAAGGAACCAGACTCGCATTCAGAACTTGGAGAATCAATTAGCTGCTGAGAGATTAAGTGAAGATAAAGCAGCTGAGTCATTTATCAGTAGGATGAAAAACCTACGTGATCAAATGGCTGCAGTTGGTATTGCCAAATCAACCGAGGAACTAGCTCGAAGGTGCATTAGAGTGTTGCCTCCAAAATTTGACGGCCTTGTGACAGCACTCAATACACAAGTTCGCATTCCTCATTTGACGTTTGAATAATTCACTGCTATGTTGATGGAGGAGGAGATAAGGCTGAGGAGCAGAGAGAATCAACTTGACTCTGCCTTTACAGCCAAGGCGAGGAGTAACCAAGAAGAAAAGAAGAAAGCAAAGAAGAAGACGTTCTCTGGATCGTGCTACTACTGCAATAAGAAAGGTCATGCTGTTAAAGATTGCAGGAAACGAATCGATGACGAGAAGAACGGAACTTTAAAACCAAATTGGAGAAATAAAGAATCTGTCAATACGGCTGAAATGGAAGTGCATCTGTTTACTGTAACAGATGTATCGTAGGAAACGTGTACTAGCGCACATGTACATCAAACAAGTGCATGGGTGTTAGATAGTAGAGCTTCCCGACACATGACCAGCAAGAAGGAGTTATATGACTCCATAAAACCTCTACAAGAACCAATGAATGTTGTCGTCGGGAATAATGCGAGGTGTCCCGTTGAGGGCACTGGAACCATCTCGCTCGTGTCTCAAGATGGAGGAAGCAAGAAGCTGTCCAATGTACTCTTTGTACCCCAGATCACCAGAAATTTGCTATCTGTAGCTGCTATTACAGATAATGATCTAGAAGTGCGGTTCAAGAAGACGGAAGCTTTGATTCTTGACAAGGATCAAAATATTGTAAGTAAATGTATTCGCAAAAATAATCTTTACGAAATCAGCTCTCTTTCTGTTGTCGTGGATGCCAAAACAAGTCAACTTTGGCATGAAAGGTTCGGGCACATTTCCTATCCTGTGTTAAAGGAAATGCAAAAGAAGAAGATGGTGGCCGACTTGCCTTCAATTGAAGAAATTGAAGGACCATGTGAAGCTTGTATGCTGGGCAAGCAACATAGATAGTCATTTCCCAAAGAGAGTCATCACCGATCAAAGGCTCCTCTAGAGTTGGTACATGTTGACCTCTGCGGAAAAATGACTACGACGGCGTTGGGAGGATCTTCCTACTTTATGCTGTTAGTCGACGATTATAGTAGGAAGATGTGGGTGTACTTCCTTCGGGACAAGGCTAATGCTCTTGAAAAGTTTAAAGTGTGGCACAAACTTATGACAAATGAGAACACAACTCAGTTGAAGAAACTTTGTACCGATCGTGGGGGGGAATTCTGTTCTACAGAGTTCATCAATTACTGCAACAAGCTTGGGATTAAGCACCAATTGACTACTCCATACACACCTAAAACAAAATGGAGTTGTGGAACGAAGAAATCAAACAATTGTAGAAATGGCTCGATGCATGTTGAAAGGTGCTGGCCTACCTGACACATTCTGGGCTGAAGCAGTCAACACAGCGGTATACATCCTGAATCGGTGCTCAACCAGGGCACTCAACGATAAGACTCCTAATGAGGCTTATTATGGTACGAAACCTTCTGTGTCTCATTTAAGAAAATTTGGGTGTGAATGTTTTGTACACATTCCAAATGAAAATCGAAAGAAATTGGATGACAAGAGCAAGAAGGGCATTTTCTTGGGATATAGTGAAGAGTCTAAAGCATACAGACTCTATGATGTAGAGGCCAAGAAGGTGATCATAAGCCGAGATGTGGTGTTTAATGAGCGACCACACTCAATGGAGGATAGCGGTCCTGCCATTTCGTCATCAACTGATGAAGTAATCCACCAAGTGCCTGAACAACGACCGTTGAACAATGAAGAAGTCTCTAATGATGAGGAGACTGAAGATCAACCTGTTGTACCCACAAGGAAGCCACAACCGAAGTGGTTCCAACAGCTCTTTGATGAAAGAAATCCAGGAATTACTGATGATAGTCCACGTCCTGATGGACTAAGATGATCAAAGAGAATAGAGGAGCAGAACAGATCAAGACAACAACTAGTAAACATGGCTTTGATGACCCAAATCATCAAGACGGTTAAAGAACCGGTAACTGTGGAGGAAGCCATGTCAGATCCAAATTGGAGAGCAGCTATGCAAGCCGAGTATGATAGTATCATGAAAAATGATACTTGGGAGATCGTTGAAAAGCCACCGAATAGAAAAATTATCGGCACCAAATAGATCTGGAAAGTGAAGTACAAGGCAGATGGAAGTCTTGAAAAATACAAGGCACGCCTTGTAGCACAAGGATTTTCGCAAGTCGAAGGTTTCGATGAATATGAAACCTTTGCTCCAACAGCAAAAATGTCAACAATCAGGCTAGTTGTTGCAACTGCCGCTCATTATGAATGGATTGTACATCAAATGGATGTCAAGTCAGCTTTTCTTAATGGGCAACTTGAAGAAGAAGTCTACGTTGCACAACCCCCTGGCTTCCAAATACCAGGTGAAGAAGAAAAAGTCTGCAAATTGAAAAAGGCTTTATATGGGTTAAAGCAAGCACCACGAGCTTGGTACAAACGTATAGACTCTTTCTTCTTGCAACATGGTTTCTGTAGAAGCAAATCAGAGGCCAACTTGTATGTTCTAAGTGAACATGGAAAGAAGGTAATTGTAGTCCTATATGTGGATGATCTTGTAATCACTGGTGACCATGAAGATAATATTCGGAAGACGCAAGAATGGTTGAGCCAAGAATTTGAAATGACAAATCTTGGTCTTCTTCATTATTGCTTGGGAATCGAGGTATGGCAAAAACCTCATAGGATCTTCATCTCGCAGCAATGATATGTTCGTGAGCTTCTGACTGCATTTGGTATGTCCGAGTGCAAACCAGCTGTCACCCCGATGGAAGTGAATACAAAGTTATCAATTGACGATCCTTCAAAACAAGTTGATAACAAGCTCTACAGAAGGTTGGTGGGAAGTTTTATCTTTCTTTGTAACACAAGACCTGATATTAGTTATGATGTGGGAGTTCTTAGTCGGTTTTCAAATAAACCGAAACAAAGTCACTGGCAAGCAGGGATGCGGATCCTCAAATATCTCAAAGGCACGTTGGAGTATGGGATATCATACAAGTCTGGAGATACTTAATCTGGGTACTGTGACTCAGACTGGGCTGGTGATATTGACTCAAGAAAATATGTTACAGGTTATGTATTCACATTCAGTGGTGGAGTCATCTAATGGGCTAGTAAGAAGCAACCCACCGTTGCACTTTCATCAACGGAGGCAGAATACAAGGCTGCTTGTGTAGCATCCTGTGAAGCTGTTTGGCTACGATGCATCATGACTGATATTGGCATTCCATTAGAGGAAGCAACAATGTTGAAATGTGACAGTCAGAGTTGTATAGCCATGTCAAAGAATCCGGTATTTCATGCTAGAAGAAAACACATAGAGATTCAGTATCACTATGTGAGGGAACTGATTGAGGAAGGTGAAATCTACATGGAGTACTGCCCTACAGAAGATAATTGTGCAGATATCTTCACTAAAGCGTTAGGGAGCATCCAATTGAGCAAGCATCTTCAAACATTGGGTGTTGGCCCAATAGCTTAGTCAACATGAGGTGAACATTGAGGGGGGGTGTTGATATATGTTAACATCCACCTCTTCATAATAAGTATCGTTAATTATATGGTAGCATAAATTAATGATTCCGACTTAAACGTCGATGACGTCAAAAGAGATCGCAATGGCTACAAGAAAGAAGTTCGGAAATTTGGAATTTCCTAAGATGACGTCGGGATGATACAATGCTAAAGTTAGCCAACTTGACCAAAGGAAACTTCCTAGAAGTTGACTTGGATACTAGCCACCCATGTGGTTAATTGTAGCCACCCATGTGATAAATATGGGTGGCTAATACTTTGAACATGGTTGGTAAAGCCAACCAAGATTGAAATGTTTGATAGGAAAGTCTCCTGTGGCGGGCTAACTGAATTCTATAAATAGGCATGCATTAGTTCATCATTTTCATCCACAACACAACTCCAAACACAATCCTAAGTTAGTCTTTCTTTCTTGTATTCTTCTTGTAAGTCCAGAAGCCATTGAAGCTCTAATCTTGAGAGCGCACGGTGGGACAATTATCTTGTAAGTGTTATATTGAATTGTTATAACGAGTAGTGTTGTCTTTCTACTTGATTGTTGTTAAGACGTTTCTGGGAAATTGGTTATATTCTTATAGCCCATGGTACCCACTTTGTGCATTCAACAACTGATTCTGCAATGCCTGATTTTGGGCAGCCAGCCCTGCCAATAACTGTACCTGACTAGCCATAATCTTGTTCATCCTATCAAAAGTTGCACCTATACGATCATTATCCCTAACTTGGCATGGTGCCACGTTTCTCGGAACCTCATCAGTCATCTCAGGCCTACCTCTGGTCCTCGGTCTACCCGTCATTCTACTAATCAAAGAGTTAGCACATATTATAGCACATTAACAAACTATGAACGACTATTAACATGTAAACAACAAACTCATATAAAGCACATAAATCACTTAAGTATCAATCACATAAACAAATTAGTCACATAATCACATAAGCACTAAATCACATAATCACTTAATCACTTAGCCATATTAACACATAGTTCACCTTTCTTTCACTTCATACATATTTTCATGCTAAGACCATTACCCACATTCCGAGAATACCCCGCTGACAGCTAACATGCGCTCTGATACCATTTAAATGTCACGCCCCAACTCGACCCCAACTATAATCAGTCAGGACGCAACGAAATTTCGGCAGTATAACGATAGTAATTATGACACCGAGGCTTTAAACCAACCTCTCAGTACATCATACATTCAACTTCTCAACCAAACAACAATCAATTCCTCAATACCATTAACAACATACAACATAACCATATTATACAATAATCATCCTTAGACAATCCATTCATAGTTATACGCCTCCGTTCCAACATAATACCTTAACTTTAACATACATGTCAAAATAGATTATAAATCAACTTAGCAACCTAATCATAACAAAAGAAAGACTACTAAGTTAACATCATTTGGTTCATTATCTTTACTACAACTTATACATCATAAACTACAAAGTAAATAAAAGACAACTAGTTTAATATACATGATAATAGAGTATACAACATCTCAAGCATCAAGGACAGGACTCTAGCACATAGGACTCGTCCACATACGACACATTATCCCCTTTTGGAGGCACGTACCCGTAAACTTGCTCAATAACACCTGTATGCATGCAATAATAGAGAGTGAGCTTATATAAACAAGCTCAGTGAGGATCTGATAGATCTCTAACAGTATTTACTATACTCCTTAGAATTGATCTTTTGAGCAGTAAACATGCAATAAAGCATCAATAACAATATAAACATATAACTATAATAACCAATCAATAAAGGATACTCTAGTTGGTGTAGCTCCAAACGCCATAACGATTTCAACCATTCTTCTTATAACTCCCCATTACTCATGCACCCAAGGTACCTCACTAGCCTCTCCCTCCATGACACCTCCGTCATGCGAGCTGGGGGTAGTCTCTGGTAGTTATGCCGTTACAAACTCGACAGCCCGATGCTGCTTGTGAGGTGGCACACACATACCAAGACTCAACAATAATAATAAACATCATTCACAGGAGGACAATCTAGCAGAATTGCCTATCTCCCGGTTCATCAATCATCAATCAATAATCATCAATAATCAT
>CM075766.1:61016568-61019068 GCA_037974665.1 Ehretia macrophylla
TGTCCCCTAGTAGTGCCAAAGCCATCCCCCAACATCCCTTATCATCCCCCAAGTGTACCCCAATGTGCCCCAATTGTGCCCCAACAGTGCCCTTTGAGCACCCTGCACGCGCCACATGCATATAACATCGTGCGGTATACGTCTTCCATGCGTGCAACCTCTTGCGGCAAGGGCGCCCCATGCGCGCACCTTCGTGCCGCATGAGCGCCACATGCGCGCCACATTGTGCGGCATGCGCGCATGATGCCCACGTTATCTAACGGCATGGGCGCCCCATGCGTGCACCTTCGTGCGGCATGCAGGCCACATGCGCGAACCACCGTGCGGCATGCGTGCCCAATGCATGCACCATTGTGCGACATGGGCACCCCATGCACGTACCTTTGTGTGGCATGCGCCCACCATCGTGCGGCATGGGTGCCCTATGCTCGCACTTTCGTGCGGCATGCGGGCCACATGCGCGTACCATCTTATGGTATGCGCGCCTCATGCGTGCACCTTCGTGCGGCATAGGCACCCCATGTGTGCACCTTCGTGCGGCATGTGCGCCACATACGTGCACCATCGTGCGACATGCGTGCCCCATATGCGCACCTTCGTACGGCATGGGTGCTCCATGCACGTACCTTCTTGCGGCATGCATGCACCATCGTACGACATGCGGGCCACGTGCGTGCACCATCGTGCCACATAGGAGCCCCATGCGTGCACCTTCGTGCAGTATGTGGGCCATATGCGCAAACCATCGTGCAACATGCGAGCACCTTCGTGCGGCATGGGTGCCCCATGTACGCACCATTGCGGCATTGTCGCCCAACTACTTGCCCCATCGTACCCGTTGTGTGACCCCACTGCGCAATAACCCTGCCAAGTCGTGCCCCAACTTCGTGCCAAGCTCTGGCTCATCCAAGGCCTCAAGTATGTGCCCCATTCGAGGCCCAATTGTGCTCCATCGTGCAACACCGGGGGTAGCCTTATTGTAACTATTCACCAACATGCCTAGCCGTGCCGAAGATAAGAGCAACATAACCTTAGGCACCGTTAATGCTAATGGAAGAACGTTAGGCACTTCGGCTGGCCGGCAGTACACAAGGTCATATTCAAATTTCTTGCCATCTCTTACGAAGCAAGCATAGGCTGTCTAACACTTGGGCACTCGAGGCATTGCGTAGGGTGAATAGGAGCGACAAAGGACTAAATCGAAGCGACAAGGGGCTGAATCTCAGTGGATCGTGGCAGTAAGGCCACTCTACCAGTTACAATACCCCGTCGCATATTCAAGTCATCTGCAAAGGATTTTGCCCACCTCTTGATAGG
The DNA here is from genome assembly GCA_037974665.1 of Ehretia macrophylla. NCBI lineage: Eukaryota > Viridiplantae > Streptophyta > Magnoliopsida > Boraginales > Ehretiaceae > Ehretia > Ehretia macrophylla. Next base: position 61,017,886 of record CM075766.1, read on the forward strand.
AATTTTACTTCAAGGGGGCCGATGCGACGCTTCCATCACGACGGCTTTGCCAATAACACGTGCCCTAAGGGATCGAAGGCCCCTACTGCGGGTCAGTGAATGAGTAGCGGGTGAGCGCGTCGCTTCTAGCCCGGATTCTGACTTAGAGGCGTTCAATCATAATCCAGCGCATGGTAGCTTCGTACCACTGGCTTTTCAACTAAGCGCAATGACCAATTGTGTGAATCAACGGTTCCTCTCGTAATAGGTTGAATTATTATTTCGACACTGTCATCAGTAGGGTAAAACTAACCTATCTCAAGATGGCCTAAACCCAGCTCACATTCCCTATTGGTGGGTGAACAATCCAACACTTGGTGAATTCTGCTTCACAATGATAGGAAGAGTTGACATCGAAGGATCAAAAAGCAATGTCGCTATGAACACTTGGCTGCCACAAGCCAGTTATCCTTGTGGTAACTTTTTTGACACCTCTAGCTTCAAATTTCAAAGGTCTAAAGGATTGTTAGGCCTTGCTTTCACGGTTCGTATTCGTACTGAAAATCAAAATCAAACGAGCTTTTACCTTTCTGTTCCACACAAGATTTCTGTTCTTGTTGAGCTCATCTTAGGACACCTGCGTTATCTTTTAACAAATGTGCCACCCCAGCTAAACTCCCCACCTAACAATGTTTTCCATCCAAATCGACCCGCAGAGTGAGCCTTGGGTCCAAAAAGAGGGGCAGTGCTCCACCTCTAATTCACGGAATAATTAAAATAACGTTAAAAGTAGTGGTATTTCACTTTTTCCTTTCGGCTCCCACTCAGCAGGGTCTTCTTTCCCTGCTGATTCTACCAAGCCCGTTCCCTTGGTTGTGGTTTCGCTTGGTAGTAGACATAGACAGTGGGAATCTCGTTAATCCCTTCATGCATGTCACTAATTAGATGACGAGGCATTTGGCTACCTTAAGAGAGTCATAGGTACTCCCACCGTTTACCCGCTCTTGGTTGAATTTATTCACTTTGACATTCAGAGCACTGGGTAGAAATCACATTGCGTGAGCATCCGTAAGGACCAACGCAATGATTTGTTTTAATTAAATAGTCGGATTCCGCTTGTCCGTACTAGTTCTGAACTGGCTATTCGATGCCCGGGGAAGGCCCCCGAGGGAGCCGTTCCCAGTTCGTCCCCTAGCCAGCATAC
>CM075766.1:61024068-61031568 GCA_037974665.1 Ehretia macrophylla
ATTCTTTCTACACAAACACCTAAACATTCTTTATTCTTTATTCTCACCTAAAACCAATGCACCTCAAATTCTACACTTATTATAATCCATAATATACTCACATGAATCTAAAAATTCAGAATTTTCCATGCTAATTTCTGCCATATCAATGTCTTTGAGCAAGCTTGAACAAAAAATAATATATCCTAAACATTTTATGACACACCCAAAACACAATGCATAAAATAATGCTCAAACAACCTACCCACTGCCTCACTTTCTCGGCCCTTTCATCACAAATGCTAAAACAATTCAATTGTGCATTAGATGACTCACAAAAATCAGATTTGTAAGGCTCAAGGCCGACACACACACACAAGCTACACTCAACATGCTTCAAACATCAATTTTCTCTCAAAACTCTCACATTCTCTCTCATTCTCTCTCATTTTCGACCATGGCTGTCCTTTGAGCTCCCAAGACTCCTAAAAACTCACAAGGACACTCTAAGACTCTCCCAAGCTTGGCCATAGCAAGCACAAGCAAGCAACAAGCAAAAAAATCTCACACGAAGCTCACAAAACTTTCTATCTCGGCCATAGGTAAGTTTTGATAGTTTTTTTCCATTTCTTTTGGTTTCACACACATGCACACCTTCTTCACATTCTTACTAAGCTAGGATTTAAGGAAATCCAAGCCACCACTCGGCCAAAGCAAGGAAATAGGGCCTTTTGTGCATTTGCAAAAGCATTTGTGCATCTTCATCTATCAATTTGCTAAGGTGAGGGTTAAACTCTTTTAAAAGCTTTCAAAACTCACATGCATGCTCTCATATGGCTGTATTTACCTTTGTAGTTCTTGTATATGTGTTTATATGAGCCTATCTACTCATGCATGGCTTGATAATGGCTAGAAACTTGAAGATATGTAAACACATTTTTGTTTGCAGATTACTGACCTTGTAGAACAAAGTGCTTTTGGCTTAGTAATTATTGATAAAAATGCATGAAAAATGGTAGGTCACTAGTTTTGTCAGTAATGAACATTTTTTTTGTAGAAATAGGCCAAGGCCAATTTTGACTCTAAGACCTCCAAAATGGCCAAATATAGAAAGGTGTCTAAATCTGGAAAACTTGGAAATATAAAGTAGGTTTCTGGCAGCTTTCTGACCTTGTAGAACAAAGTAGTTTTGGCATAGTAAAAGATTTCCAAAATTCATGAACTTTCGTAGCCCACTAGATTGGTCAGTTATGAAAATATTTGGCAGAAATAGGATAAGGCTAATTTTGCTTTTAAAGGCCTCAAACGTAGCAAATATCGAAATGTGTACAACCTTTGATAGTTTTGTGTAGTCTCACGGTTTTGGCCATAACTCCTAAATCCGAACTCCAAATGTAGCGAGGTTTGTTTCTAGATTTAAACCACTCATTAAGCTTCAATTTGAAATTTGGTTCACTGAATTTGGAGATTATTTTCTTGGCTGATGAATGTGGAAAAACAGACCATTGCAGTAAGGTTTTTGCTTGGTAATATGCTTTGAATGATGTGGTAACTTTACTTGTGGTATTGAATGCTTGGGATTATGGAAATTAGAAGTTGTGTGGGCTGTTGTGGTTGGTTGAAGTTGCTTAATTTGGTTGATGCATGGCTTGGATTCATTAATTGATGAATGGTTTGCTTAATCGCATGTGTAAGCACGGAATTGAGGCCCTATCACTTATGACTACTTGCTAAGAGATGATCCTATGGCTAAATGTGTTCAATTGTGTGGTTAATAGGCTGCCCATAATTTCCTTAGAGCTCTAAATATGATTCCTGATGATTGCATGTTGATAAGTGAACTATTCTTGCACACGGTTTTGTATAAGTGTCGTTGCATGCTTGTATGATCTCAACACTTGATATATGAACCCGAAATGAGTTATATAACTTGTTTTATATGAAGTTACTTGGCTTACCGTTAAATGTTCATATGCCTCTAAGTGTTTTAGAAAGTGAATATACATGTCAAGCATGCCTTGTATGTTTACTTATCGATATGTGATCTTATAATTGCTCGGAGGCAACCTACTTTGTTGACCTCCTAATGTGAATTGTTAAATGATATTCAATGGCTTATTTGAACATGATTACTTGGCTTCCCGTGAAAGTTTAATTGCTTTCAAATGGATATATGAAATGATTATATGTTCTTACAATGCCTTATATGCCAACATTTCAAAATGTGATCATATACTTGCTCGGAGGCAACCTACTTTGTTGACCTCCTAATGTGAAATGTTAAATGTCATAAATGGGCATTGCATACAAGGTTGCAACCTTTCATTGTGGGATGGTAGCGTTTCACGAACGCTAGGCGGCATAGGGCTTGCCGGTGCTCCCGTGACTACCATGGTCCAATTCCATATCTCGTTTGGCATTCCACCCTCGGAGAGTTGGGTTGTAGGTTTGGTGTACATCCAGAGTACACCCATTTGGAGTGATAAGTGGATGATTGATGTTGGCTACAACAATGGTTATTCAAAATGAACTTGAAAGCAAAAGCGTAATGTATTACTTGAACGACAGGAACTAAGTGCCATGCGGGGCAAAGTGCTACACCCAAAAGTGGTGGGAGCTACCTCTTGAGCCCGTAGGAGTTACCTCTAGAGTCCTGTAAGTATCAAAATGTATCCTTTTTACTTTGTGTTTAAGTACTCTCGCTTGGTTCCTAGAGGACCTCGAGGAGGAAAGACGGGTAAATATGTTCATTCATATTTATGTTATGTTATGAACTTGCTTATTTCATATGACATGTTTTCAAAAGGGTTTTTCATAAGAGTAATCAGAAAAGAGTTTTTAAAACGTTATCTCTCGTTCCCCCTCGCAGAGTTCATAAGGACTCACCCTCTTTTATCATCACAGGTGAAAAATATTTGGAACAGGTACCCGAAGAGAATGTGTCTGTTGATGATTCCTTGGAACGATTACGTGCTTTATGTGCCATGCTTGACAGTGGTTATTTTGTGAACGTTGTGTTTTCTTTGAAGACTACTTATTTTGTTGATGTAAAGACCCCGTTGTAATTTGGGTCTATTTTTGGCTTGTATTGATTATAACTAGACGAACACTCTAATTGGTCGTTTTGCTATCACTATTTTGATTTAGTAACTATCATAGGCAACTGAAACATTAGGTGAAGGATCAAATAAATGAATCTATCTAATCTTACCCAGGTACTTACTCATAGACTAAAGGATAATAGGTACTCGCATAAAAGGGATTGACAAATAAACGGAACACAGTTATCTTGTTATGCTTGTTAATCAAATGAGACTTCCGAGTTAGATCAATAGGCATATCGGTTGATAATAAATAGGGGTCTTAGTTGAAATCGAATCAATGATTGAAAGTTTTTGAGGCGTTTTAGAAAATAGGTCAAACGAAAGGTCTTAAATACAGGTGATTTTCCGAAAAAACTTTTGGAGTTCTAGGCTAACGATTAAGCATTAATCATAGTCAAATGGTTAAGGACGTAAAATAACAATGATGATTTAGGTCACACCCTAGTCTAGCCTCTATAGGTCGGGTTGGGGGTGTGACAGTGTCGCATGAGACACGTCGTCCCCTAAGGGTCGACGGCTCGAGACGAGCGCCCGACCATCGTACGCAGTTAGCGACGAATGCTGGTTTCGGGCAAAGATAGTCCAAGGACCCCATACCATCATGGTGTGCCACATCCGAGAGATCGAACGACGTACCATGGGCCACGTCTGCCGCACTCGTAGGAGTGAGTAGTGTGGAACACTAGACGTGCTTAGGGGTTCCCTCCACGTCGTCCACGGAGGCAGACGCAAGGCGAAAGATGGACGATATAACTTTATATTGCTGTCTTCGTAGGTACGCAACACAGGAAACCGACCGGCTGACCGAGGCAATATAAGCACTCGGCCCGCAAATGAAGAGGCAAGCAGGGGCGGACGTCGCTGCTCAAGCAGGGATCCAACCGACCCATACAAGATGACCACCACTCACGCGCTATCACGTTCGCTATGCCCGGACCACCAAGCCAGTAGCCGCCCCACCGTCTAGGCAAAGGAAGCCCTTCAGGCAAATGGAACTGGCGAGATGGCCCAAGCACGCACTGCTAGGCACGAAGAATTTCTGAGGGACAAGAGACAGGAACGACACGAGGTGCATGACTAGGCTGCACGTCGCAAGCTTAGCAACCTACTTTGTGGTGCCCGACCAAGCACTAAGTCCAAGCACTTGAGGTACCAACCAAAAGCGGATTTTCTGCCCACGCGATGCTTGGATTGCCACAACACCAGACCACGTCCGTCGCATTACGACTCAGCGAGAACCATGGCGTCGTGTGCTAGGCGATTCGCGCATCACGTAGACCCATAGGAACACACTGTCGGACGGCTTCAAAGCAGCACGGTGCTTGGATCGCCATGACATTGAAGCTCTAGCCATCGTCTCATCGCAGCGCTCGCGTCATCACTTAACGAAAGCCAAGGTCGTGTGCTAGGCGATTCGCACATCACGCATGCCCCTATCGTCCCCCTGTATGCACCCGTATGCACGGAATGGGACAATCAAACTACTTTTCTGCCCACGCGGTGCTTGGATCACCATGACACTCGACCACATCTGTCGTATTATGACTCAGCGAGGGCCATGGCGTCGTGTGCTAGGCAATTCACGCATCGCACAAGCAGGTCAAAACTTACCGGGGGACGGCTTCAAGGCCGCATGGTGCTTGGATCGCCACGACATTGAAGCATCAGCAATACCACGTGTGCTAGGCGATTCGCGCATCACGCTTGCTGCCACTGTCCCCCAAGAGTCACCCAAGCCCACGCGGTACTTGGATCACCATGACACTAGACCATGGCAACATGCATCCACTCAGCAACGACCATGGATTCGTGTGCTAGGCGATTCGCGCATCGCGCATGCCCAATTAGACGTAAGGGGACAGGAATATCCCCCAATGTGTACCTAGCCGGTGACACGAGGATGGCTAGTTTTGTGCTTGGGTAACCACTCGCCCTATCATTAGCCATCCCAATGACGTCGACGGTGTTGCGGCACCAAGATGGATAATGAAAGGCAAGGGAAGCCACCACGTTCCTCATTAGCCATCCTGGTGTCGCGCCGAGGGACATGTCGGGAGACGCGGGGCGGGGGTGGCACGTCCCCAACGCACAGGTATGTAATGCAATACCTCGGCATGATTCACTCGGTAAGCATTCCCGCACCCAATATAGCCCATAATATGCCACGAAGTGCCCACAACGTCCCCCCACATGGACCTCGACCAGGGGGCTTGACACCACATACCCCTATATAGTACATTTAGATGCAAAAACCCAAATGACAGTAGTAGCGTACATTTTGCCAGAGATTCATAATGGGTGTTTTACACTATAAAAGGCCCAATTTGGCATGATCTTAATACCCAACTTGCTCCTTATTGATAGCATTTGATATCCAAATGCTTCAAGATTATTTGTTTCAAAAAAATATTTTTTAATATTTAATAGTTGCGAAAAATAGAGAAAAATCAGAAAAAATAGTAGAAAATTCAGAAAAATTTATATTAATTCATACATTAACTTGTTAAATGACATTCAAAAATATTTTTTTCAAAAAATAAATTTTTAATATTTAAAAATTACAAAAAATAGGGAAACTCAGAAAAAATACTAGAAAATTCAGGAAATTCTGTATTAATTCATAAATTAATTTGTTTACATGACATTTGGCGTTAAATTTTTTTTTTGGATGAATTGGGAACCCGATTAATCTAATTCGTCTCACAAATGTGATGAACTGTTTGTCTGACAAGGGAAAGGTTAAGACAACTTCATAGATTCGGAAACCACTTGTAAAAGGACATCAATGTCCATATTTGTGTCGTAATACATTTCGTATGCCCAATACCCCCAAATGCTTAACATTGCCTGACGTACCCAACATCCCCTAGTAGTGCCAAAGCTGTCCCCCAACATCCGCCATCGTCCCCCAAGTGTACCCCGTGTGCGCCACTTGCATGCACTATCGTGCGGCAAGGGCGCCCCATGCACGCACTATCGTGCGGCAAGGGCGCCCCATGCACGCACAATCGTACCTCATGCGGGTCACATGCATGCACCATTGTGCAGCAGGCGTGCACAATGCCACACCATCGTACGGCATGGGCACCCCATGCGCGTACCTTCGTGCCGCATGTTGGCCACATGCGTGCACCATTGTGCGATATGCGCGCCCGATGCTTGCACCACCGTGCGGCATGCGCGCACCATCTTGTGGCATGGCCGCCCCATGTGCGCACCTTCGTGCGGCATACGTGCTACATGTGCGCACCATCGTGTGGCATGGGCGCCCCATGCGCGCACCTTCGTACGGCATGGGCACACCATCGTACGGCATAGGCGCCTCATGCGTGCACCTTCGTGTGGCATGCAGGCCATATGCGAGCACCATCGTCCGACATACGCGCCCCATGCGTGCACCTTTGTGTGGCATGGGCGCCCCATGCATGCATATTCGTGCGGCATGTGGGCCACATACGAGCACCATCGTGTGGCATGGGCATCCCATGCGAGCACCTTCGTGCTACATGTGGGCCACATGCGCACACCATCGTGCGACATGTGCGCCCCATGAGCGCACTTTCGTGTGGCAAGGGCACCCCAAGCGCGTACCTTCATATGGCATGCGCGCACCATCATGCGACATAGGCATCCCATGCACGCATCTTTGTGTTGTATGTGGGCCACATGTATGCACCATCGTGCGACATAGGCGCTTCATTGGCGCACCTTCATGCGGCATGCTAGATAATACGGGCACCATCGTGCGTCATGCGCGCACCTTCTTGAGGCACGGGCGCCCCATGCGTGCGCACCATCATGCAACATCATCGCCCAACTGCTTGCCCCATCGTGCCCAATGCCCGACCCCACTGCGCAACAGCCTTGCCAAGCCGTGCCCCAACTGCGTGACAAGCTATGGCTCATCTGAGGCCCCAAGTATGTGCCCCAAGTACGTGCCCCATCAGAGGACAAATCGTGCACCGTCGTGCAACACCGTGGGCAGCCGTGCCACAACCGTTCTCTAACATGCCTAGTCGTGCCAAAGATAGGGGTAACATAACCTCAGTCACCGTTAATGCTAAGGGAAGAACGTTAGGTACCTCGGCGGTCCAGCAGCATACAAGGTCGGATTCAAATTTTTTGCCATCTCTTACGAAGCAAGCATAGGCTGTCTAACACTTGGGCACTCGAGGCGATGCACAGGGTCGGTCGGCAATGGGCCAATTAGCACTCAGGCATAGAAGATAGCTCTTAGGCATCATTGGTTATAGCACTTGGGTGCACATAGCACTTGGGCATAAAGCTTGGGTGCACGTATCACTTGGGCATCAATGGGCATAACACATAGTACTTGGGCATCATTGGGCATAGCACATAGCACTTGGGTATAGCACTTTGGGCATTCGCATGTCGACACTTACTACTTAAGACGTCG
>CM075766.1:61039068-61041568 GCA_037974665.1 Ehretia macrophylla
GCATCGCGCAAGCCCAACGACACATCGGGGGATGGGAATGTCCCTCAACGTGTACCTAGCCGGTGGCACGGGGATAGCTAGTTTTGTGCTTTGGCAACCACTCACCTCCTCATTAGCCATCCCAATGACGTCGACGGTGTTGGGGCACCAAGATGGATAATGAGGGGCTAGGGAAGCCACCACGTTCCTCATTAGCCATCCTGGTGCCTCGTCGAGGCACATGCCGGGGGACGCGGAGCGGGGGAGGCATGGCCCCAACACACGGGTATGCAATACAATACCTCGGCATTTTTACTCGGTAGGCATTCCCGCCTACAATATAGCCCACGATATGGCCTGCGATATAGCCCACAATATGCCATGAAGTGCCAACAACGTCCCCCTTGCATGGACCTAGACCAAAGGGCTTGACACCATATACCCCCTATAGTACATTTAGATGGAAAAACCCAAGTGACAGCAATAGCGTACATTTTCTCAGAGATTCATAATGGGTGTTTTACACTATAAAAGGTCCCATTTAGCATGATCTTCGCACCCAACTTGCTCCTTATTGATAGCATATGATATCCAAATGCTTCAAGAATATTTTTTTTGAACAAATATTTTTTAATATTTATTAATTGCGCAAAATAGGGAAAAATCAAAAAAAATAGTAGAAAATTCAAAAAAAATTATATTAATTCATACATTAAGTTGTTAAATGACATTCAAAAATATTTTTTTCAGAAAATTAATTTTTAATATTTAAAAAATTACGAAAAATAGGGTAAAATCAGAAAAAATACTAGAAAATTCAGGAAAATTTATATTAATTCATAAATTAATTTGTTTACTTGACATTTGGCGTTAAATTTTTTTTGGATGGATTGGGAACTCGATTAATCTAATTCACCTCACAAATGTGTTGAACTATTTGTCAGATAAGGAAAAGGTTAAGACAACTTCATAGATTCGGAAACCACTTGTAAAAGGACATCACTGTCGACATTTGTGTCGTAATACATTCTGCATGCCCAATACCCCCGAATGATTAACATTGCCCGTCGTGCCCAACATCCCAGTAGTGCTAAAGCCGTCCACCAACATCCCCCATCGTTCCCTAAGCGTACCCCCATAGTGCCCCAGTTGTGCCCCAACAATGCCCTAGCTGTACCCCAATTGTTCCCTTACAACGCCCCAACACACGAGTATGCAATACAATACCTCGGCGTTATCACGCGGTCAGCATTCCTGCCTACAATATAGCCCACGATATGGCCCACGATATAGCCCACAAATTGCCATGAAGTGCCCACAACGTCCCCCCTGCATGGACCTAGACCAAGGGGCTTGACACCATATACCCCCTATAGTACATTTAGATGCAAAAACCCAAGTGACAGCAGTAGCGTACATTTTCTTAGAGATTCATAATGGGTGTTTTACACTATGAAAGGTCCAATTTGGCATGATCTTCGCACCCAACTTGCTCTTTATTGATAGCATATGATATCCAAATGTATCAAGAATATTTTTTTTTGAATTTTTTTTAAATATTTAATAATTGCGAAAAATAAGGAAAAATGAGAAAAAATAGTAGAAAATTCAAAAAAAAATTATATTAATTCATACATTAAGTTGTTAAATGACATTCAAAAATATTTTTTTTCAGAAAATTAATTTTTAATATATAAAAATTACAAAAAATACGGAAAAATCAGAAAAAATACTAGAAAATTCACGAAAATTTTTATTAATTCATAAATTAATTTATTTACTTGACATTTGGCATTAAATTTTTTTTGGATGGATTGGGAACCTGATTAATCTAATTCGCCTCACAAATGTGATGAACTATTTGTCGGACAAGGAAAAGGTTAAGACAACTTCATAGATTCGGAAACCACTTGTAAAAGGACATCAATGTCCACATTTGTGTCGTAATACATTCCACATGCCCAATACTCCCGAATAATAAACATTGCCCGTCGTGCCCAACATCCCCTAGTAGTGCTAAAGTCATCCCCCATCGTCCCCCAAGCGTACCCCCATAGTGCCCCAACAGTGCCCTAGCCGTACCCCAACTGTGCCCTTACAGTGCCACAACAGCGCCGCGTAATAACCACGTGCGCGCCACTTCCATTCACCATCGTGCGATATGCGTGCCCCATGTGCGCAACCTCATGCGGCACGGGCGCCCCATGCGCGCACCTTCATGTCGTTTGCGGGCTACATGTGCGTACTATTGTGCGGCATGCACGCATGATGCCCACACCATCGTACGGCATGGGCGCCTCATGCGTGAACCATCGTGGGCATGGGATCCCCATGCACGCACCTTCGTGCGGCATACGCGCCCCATGCGCGCACCATCGTGCGGTATGGGCGCCCCATACGAGCACCATCGTGAGGCATGCGCGCCCTATACGTTTACCTTCGTGTGGCATGTACGTACCATCGTACGGCATGGGCGCCCTATGCGTACACTATCATGCGGCATGGGTGCCCCATGCACGCA
>CM075766.1:61046568-61051568 GCA_037974665.1 Ehretia macrophylla
GTTCACGGGATTCTACAATTCACACAAAGTATCGCATTTTGCTACGTTCTTCATTGATACGATAGCCGAGATATCCGTTGCTGAGAGTCGTTTTCATTTCATAAAGGATCGAGGCCTAACCTGGCTCACCGTGGATAGGGCAAGGACAGGCTGGCCCCCATTTTTCATTTTCCTTAGTGCATTCCACGTTGGGGTTTGTTGTTTGCGGGCATTCGCCCTGACTCGGGACCGACATGCTAGCTGGGGATGAGCCGCCTCTCTCGCATTGGCCCTGCATTGTTTAAACGGGTTGGCAGGTCGTTCTGCCTTCTCAGAGTTCAACAATGATCCTTCTGCAAGTTCACCTACAGAAACCTTGTTACGACTTCTCATTCCTCTAAATGATAAGGTTCAGTGGACTTCTCGCGATGTCGTGGGCAGCGAACCACCCACGTCGCCACGATCCGAACACTTCACTGGATCATTCAATCAGTAGGAGCGACAGGCGGTATGTACAAAGGGCAGGGACTTAGTCAACGCGAGCTGATGACTCGCGCTTACTAGGAATTTCTCGTTCAAGACAAACAATTGCAATGATCTATCCCCATCACGATGAAATTTCAAAGATTACCCGGGCCTGTCGGCCAAGGCTATAGACTCGTTCAATATATCAGTGTAGCGCACGTGCAACCCAGAACATCCAAAGGCATCACAGACTTGTTATTGCCTCGAACTTCTACGGCCTAAAAGGCCGTAGTCCCTCTAAGAAGCTAGCTGTGGAGGGATACCTTCGCATAACTAGTTAGCAGGCTGAGGTCTCGTTCGTTAACGGAATTAACCAGACAAATTGCTCTACCAACTAAGAACGACCTTGCACCACCACCCATAGAATCAAGAAAGAGGTCTTAATCGGTCAATCCTTATTATGTCTGGACCTGGTAAGTTTCCCCGTGTTGAGTCAAATTAAGCTGCAAGCTCCACTCCTGGTGGTGCCCCTCCGTTAATTCCTTTAAGTTTCAGCCTTGCGACCATACTCTCCCTGGAACCCAAAAACTTTAATTTCTCATAAGGTGCCGGCAGAGTCCTAAAAGCAATATCCGCCGATCCCTGGTCGGCATCGTTTAAGGTTGAGACTAGGACGGTATCTGATCATCTTCGAGCCCTCAACATTCGTTCTTGATTAATGAAAACATCCTTGGCAAATGCCTTCACAGTTGTTCGTCTTTCATAAATCCAAGAATTTCACCTCGGACTATGAAATACGAATTCCCCCGACTGTCCCTGTTAATCATTACTGCGATCAAAATCCTATAATGTTATCCCATACGAATGTATACAGAGCATAGTGTCTCGGGATCAGAGATTGGGTCTAAAAATCCTGTGGCCATGCAGCCTTAGCTAACACTGAAGGCTAGCTAAGTGTACCTGTGAGTGGTTGAGATCAGATTAAGCAGCACAAAACTAAGGTGTTAGAGGTTGGCAGCCTCAACACTTAGTTGTTTTTCAACACACAAGCTTGCAGTGGGCGGTCTGAGTGAAGTCTAATCCGAAGGCAAGCTAAAAGTAGGGACTATTGCTTGTAGAAAATTGAATTTTGGCTAAGTATAGAGAGCTTGAAGGATGCACGGAAATAGATGAGTATCAATCTGTTTTCATTGCTCAAAATGGCTATACAATGCTCTATTTATAGTTTACACAAAGAATGATCAATGGCCTATGATCTATACACTTGGCATCATTGTGATCTTGCCATTTGTCATCATTACAAAGATATTTGCATAGATAATTTGCTAGAAAATTCCAGATTTGAGCACTAAGCAAGCAGTTGGAAAATTCTGGAAAGTTTCGTGCAGCTTGGGCAAACTGTCAGGCAGTGTGGGTAGATTTTCTTCTTTAGGTCAGTCTCTAGAATGTTCTTGCACCAAGTCTGGATTTCTCTACAAATTTCCACCCAGTTGCTTCCTGGACTATCTCCACCACCCTAGAATGCTCTAGAAACATTGGGAAGGGTCTGAAAATGCCATAGGCAGATTTTTGCATATGCACCATCGGCCTTGTTTCGTGAACGTTTAAGCTAAGCCGTCAGTCTCGTTGGGCCGAAACGTGCGTTCCGTCTTAGTAGGCTTGCTTTGAGCACTCTAATTTCTTCAAGGTAACAGCGTCGGAGGCACGACCCGACCTGTTTAGTCCAGGGGCGCATTGCCAGCAGAAGGGACGAGATGATCGGTGCACACCTGAGGCAGACCGACCGACCCATCTCAAAGTCCAACTACGAGCTTTTTAACTGCAGCAACTTAAATATATGCAATTGGAGCTAGAACTACCACGGCTGTTGGTACCAGACTTGCCCTCCAATGGATCCTCATTAAGGGATTTAGATTGTACTCATTCCAATTACTAGACTCTTTGAGCCCGGTATTGTTATTTTTGTCACTACTTCCCCATGTCAGGATTAGGTAATTTGTGCGCCTGCTGCCTTCCTTAGATGTGGTAGCCATTTCTTAGGCTCTCTGTCCAGAATTGAACCCTAATTCTCTGTCACCTATCACCATCATCGTATGCCACTATCCTACAATCGAAAGTTGATAGGGAAAAAAATTGAATGATGTGTCGCCGGCACGAGTGCCATGCGATCCGTCGAGTTATCATGAATAAATGCAGCACGCACAGCTAGGCACGAAGAATTTCTAAGGGACAAGGGACAGGAACGACACGAGGTAGATGACTAGGCTGCATGTTGCAAGCTTAGGAGCTTACTTCGTGGTGCCCGACCAAGCACCGAGTGCACGCACTAGAGGTACTAACCGAAAACGGACTTCATGCCTACAAAGTGCTTGGATTTCCACGACACTATACCACGTCCGTCGCATTACGACTCAGCGAGGACCATGGCATCGTGTGCTAAGCGATTCGCACATCGAGTAGACCCATAGGAACACACCGTCGGACGGTTTTGAGGCAGCACGGTGCTTGGATCGCCACGACATTGAAGCTCTAGCCATCGTCTCATCGTAATGCTCACGCCGTCACTTAACAAAAGCGAAGGTTGTGTGCTAGGCGATTCGCACGTCGCCCATGCCCCTACTGTCCCCCTATATGCACCAGTATATACGGAACAGGACAATCAAACTACCTTCCCGCCCACGCGGTGCTTGGATTGCCACAATACTCGACCACGTCCATCGCATTATGACTCAACGAGGACCATGGCGTCGTGTGCTAGGCGATTCGTGCATCACACAGGTAGGTCGGAACCCACCGGGGGACGGCTTCAAGGCCGCATGGTACTTGGATCGCCATGACATTGAAGCATCAGCAATCGTCTCATCGCAACGTTCATGTCGTTGCTTAACAAAAGCCAATGCCATATGTGCTAGGTGATTCGCGCATCACGCCTGCCCCCACCGTCCACCAAGAGCCACCCAAGCCCATGCAGTGCTTCGATCGCCATGACACTAGACCATGGCCGCGCGCATCCACTCGGCAACGGCTATGGCTTCGTGTGCTAGAAAATTCGCGCATCGTACATGCGCAATGACACATCTGGGGATGAGAATGTACCCCAACGTGTACCTAGCCGGCGGCACGGGGATGGCTAGTTTTGTACTTGGGCAACCACTCGGCCCCTCATTAACTATCCCAATGACGTCGACGGTGTTGCGGCACCAAGATGGATAATGAGGGGCTAGGGAAGCCACCACATTCCTCATTAGCCATCCTAGTGCCGCGCCGAGGGACTTGCCGGGGGACGCGAGGTGGGGGCGGCATGACCTCAACGAACGGCTATGCAATGTAATACCTCGACGTGATTCACTCGGTAGGCATTCCCACCAATAATATAGCCCACAATATAGCCCACGATATAGCACACAATATGCCACGAAGTGCCCACAACGTCCCTCTGCATGGACCTCGACCAAGGGGCTTGACACCACATACCCCCATATAGTACATTTAGATGCAAAAACCTAAGTGACAGCAGTAGCGTACATTTTGTCAGAGATTCATAATGGGTGTTTTACACTATAAAACGCCCCATTTGGCATGATCTTCGTACCCAACTTGCTCCTTATTGATAGCATATGATATCAAAATGGTTCAAGATTATTTTTTTTGAAAAAATATTTTTTAATATTTAATAATTGCAAAAAATACGGAAAAATCAGAAAAAATAATAGAAAATTCAAAAAAATTATATTAATTCATACATTAACTTGTTAAATGACATTCAAAAATATTTTTTTTCAGAAAATAAATTTTTAATATTTAAAAATTAAGAAAAATAGGTAAAATTCAGAAAAAATACAAGAAAATTCAGGAAAATTTATATTAATTCATAAATTAATTTGTTTACATGACATTTGGCGTTAAATTTTTTTTTTGGATGGATTGGGAACCTGATTAATCTAATTCGCCTCACAAATGTGATGAATTGTTTATCGGACAAGGGAAAGGTTAAGATAACTTTATAGATTCAGAAACCAATTGTAAAAGGACATCAACGTCCCAATTTGTGTCGTCATACATTCCGCTTGCCCAATACCCCCGAATGCTTAACATTGCCCATCGTGCCCAACGTCCCGTAGTAGTGCCAAAGCCATCCACCAACATCCCCCATCATCCCCCAAGCGTACCCCCATAGTGCCCCAACCGTGCCCCAACAGTACCCAGCCGTGCCCCAACATCCCCCAGCCATCCCCCAACATCCCCCAGTGGTGCCTCAACAGTGCCCCAGCTGCACCCCAACAGTACCACAACAGTGCCCCAACAGCGCTCTAGTCGTACCCCAACAGTGCCCCAACAACTCCCCAGCGCGCCACTTGCGTGCACCATTGTATGGTATGCGCGCACCATGTGCGCAACCTCGTGCGGCACGGGCACCCCATGCGCGCTCCTTCGTACTGCATATGGGACACATGCGTGCACCATTGTGCGGCATATGCGCACAATGCCCATACTATCGTACAGCATGGGTGCCCCATGCACGCACCTTCGTGCCACATGCGGGCCACATGCCTACA
>CM075766.1:61056568-61071568 GCA_037974665.1 Ehretia macrophylla
ACAGCTCAGACCAAAACTTGCCAGTGAAACGAGGGTCACGGTCACTAACTATCGTCTTCGGTACTCCCCACCATTTCACCACATACCTCATGAAAAGTCTGGCTGTCTCTTGTGCGGTAACATTTGGCGAGGTTGGGATAAAGATAGCATACTTAAAAAACCTGTCCACCATGACCAGAATTGTGCCGCACCCCTCTGACTTCGATAGGCAAGTGATGAAGTCCATTATGACACTTTCAAATGGGTACTTCGGCATCGGTAACGGTTGTAGGAGTCCAACCAGATGTTTCTGCTCGATCTTGTCTTGTTGGCACACAAGACATGTCTGCACATAAGTCTCCACATGATCTCGCATCCGGGGCCAGTAATAAGCATCCTCGACCAAGGCCTTGGTGTGATGCATGCCAGGGTGACCTGCCCATAATGAGTCATGGCACCTTCAGAATTTCACGCCTTAAGTTTCCCCACTTTGGCACATACAGTCGGTCACCGTTTGTTAGCAACAGTCCGTCCCTTTCCCAAAACCGTCGGGTGTTGCCCTCCTTGGCATAGTTGATCAATCCTTGAGCAACTGGATCTTGCTTCAGCCCCTCCCGTATCTTGTCATTCAATGGACTAGTGGGACGGCTAATGGCAGCAAGCTCCACTTTTCGGCTCAGTGTGTCGGCAACACGGTTGTCACGGCGTGACTTGTACTCCATCACGAAATCAAACTCCGCAAAAAATCCTTGCCACCGGGCTTGCTTGGGTGTCAGCTTCTTTTGGGTTTGAAAATAGCTTGCAACAACATTATCAGTCTGCACCACAAACTTCGTCCCAAGCAAGTAATGCAGCCAGGTCTGTAGGCAATGCACAACGACAATCATCTCCTTCTCATGTTGCAAGTACCGTCGTTCCATGTTGTTTAGCTTGCGGCTCTCAAAGGCAATTGGGTGCTTATCCTGCATCAACACACCACCAATTGCAAAATCAGAGGCATCAGTATGCACCTCAAATGGCTTATCGAAATCTGGCAATGCCAACACTGGCTCGGTTGTGACTACTACCAGCAGCCTTGTACAAAGCAGCATCAACCTTAACCAACTCGAGTTCCATCCGCAATTCAGCCAAACTCGAGCTGAATTGTGCATGGAACTCCTTCAACGTCTTTTGCATTGAATCTACAAAAGAGTTGATAGAAGAGAGCACCTGACCTTGCAGCTCTTTGTTTCTGTCCTTCAGCTCTTGTACTCATTTAGCCAGATCAGACTCTCTACCAGCTTCCACCTGCCTTAGCCGAGTACACACATCATCTAGCACCGCAGTGTTCTTCAACGTGGCTTGTTCCACCCATACAAGCCTAGCTTCGAGTGTGCTCAACTGGTCCCTCGAGCCATATCGCGAAGACCCCTTCTTCGTCTTGCTCCTGGTTGTCGTCCCCTCAACGACAGCCTGTTCAGTGCCAGTCATCTCTCATCCAAGGCAACCATAGTCCCACATGATCACGAACCCACAAACTGAGAGAAGAAAGCACAATACAGTCTTCAGCAGCACCAATTTGAGCCAAGCAACCTTGGCTCTGATACCACCTGTCACAGGATCAGAGATTGAGTCTGAAAATCCTGTCGCCGTGTGGCCTTAGCCAACACTGAAGGCTAGCTAAGTGTGCCTGTGAGTGGTTGAGATCGGAGTAAGCAGCACGAAACTAAGGTGTTAGAGGTTGGCAGCCTCAACACTTAGTAGTTTTTTAGCACACAAGCTTGCAGTGGGCGGTCTGAGTGACGTCTAACCCGAAGGCAAGCTAAAACAAGGGACTATTGCTTGTAGAAAACTAAATTTTGGCTTAGTATAGAGAGCTTGAAGGATGCACGGAAATGGCTCAGTATCAATATGTTTTTCATTGCTCAAAATGGACATACAATGCTCTATTTATAGTTTACAAAAAGAATGATCAAAGGCCTATGATCTATACATTTGGCATCATTGTGAGCTTGCCATTTGTCATCATTGCAAAGATATTTACATAGATAATTTGCCAGAAAAATCCAGATTTGAGTACTAAGCAAGCAGCTAGAAAATTCTGGATAGTTTCGGGCAGCTTGGGTAGACTGTCGGGCAGTGTGGGCAGATTTCATTCTCTTGGTCAGTCTCTGGAATGTTCCTGCACCAAGTCTGGATTTCTACATCAATTTCTACCCAGTTGCTTCTTGGACTATCTCCACCACCCTAGAATGCTCTAGAAACGTTGGGAAGGGTCTGAAAATGCCATAGGCAGATTTTTGCATATGCACCATCAACCTCATTTCGTGAACGTTTAAGCTAAACTGTCAGTCTCGTTGGGCCAAAACGTGTGTTCTGCCTTAGTAGGCTTGCTTTGAGCACTCTAATTTCTTCAAAGTAACAGTGCCAGAGGCACGACCCGGCTAGTTAAGGCCAGGAGCACATCGCTGGCAGAAGGGACAAGATGACTGGTGCACACCTGAGGCGGACCGGCCGACCAATCCCATAGTTCAACTACGAGCTTTTTAACTGCAACAACTTTAATATACGCTATTGGAGCTAGAATTACCGCGGTTGCTGGCACCGGACTTGCCCTCCAATGGATCATCGTTAAGGGATTTAGATTGTACTCATTCCAATTACCAAACTCTTTGAGTCCAGTATTGTTATTTAATGTCACTACCTCCCCATGTCAAGATTGGGTAATTTGTGCGCCTGCTGCCTTCCTTGGATATGGTAGCCGTTTCTCAGGCTCCCTCTCAAGAATCGAACCCTAATTCTCTATCACCTATCACCACCATGGTAGGCCACTATCCTACCATCGAAAGTTGATATGGCTGAAATTTGAATGATCCGTCGCCGGCACGAGGGCCGTGCAATCCGTCGAGTTATCATGAATCATCGTAGCAACGAGCAGAGCCCGCGTCAACCTTTTATCTAATAAATGCATCCCTTCCAAAAGTTGGGATTTTTTACACATATTAGCTCTAGAATTACTACGGTTATCCGAGTAGTAGATACCATCAAATAAACTATAACTGATTTAATGAGCCATTCGCAGTTACACAGTTTGAATTAGTTCATACTTACACATGTATGGCTTAATCTATGAGACAAGCATATGACTACTGGCAAGACCAACCAGGTAGCATTTCTCACTGACGCTAGCGTCGCACGAGGCACGTCGTCCCCTAAGAGTCCACAGCTCGAGACGAGTGCGCGACCGTCGTACGCAGTTAGCGACGAACGCTGGTTTTGGGCAAAGAGAGGCCAAGGACCCCATACTGTCGTGGTGTGCCGCATCTGAGAGATCGAGTGATGCACCATAGGCCACGTCTGCTGCACTCGTAGGAGTAAGCAGTGTGGAACATGGGACGTGCTTAGGGGTTCCCCCCACGTCGTCCACAGAGGCAGATGCAAGGCGTAAGATGGATGATGTGACTTTATACTGCCGTCTTCGTAGGTACGCAACACAGAAACTGACCAGCCGACCGAGGCAACGTAAGCACTCGGCCCGCAAATGAAGAGGCAAGTAGGAGCGGGCATCGCTACTCAAGCAGGGATCCAACCAACCCATACAAGTCGACCACCACTCACGCGCTATCACGTTCGCTATGCCCGGACCACCAAGCTGGTAACCGCCCCACTGTCTAGGCAAAGGAAGCCCTTCAGGCAAACGAAACCAGCGAGAAGGCCCGAGCATGCACTACTAGGCATGAAGAATTTATGAGGGATTAGGGGCAGGAATGGCACAAGGTACATGACTAGCCTGCATGTCGCAAGCTTAGGAACCTACTTCGTGGTGCACGACCAAGCACCGAGTGCACACACTTGAGGTACCAACTGAAAGCGGACTTCTTGCCCACACAGTGCTTGGATCGCCACGACTCTATACCACGTCCGTTTCATTACGACTCAGCAAGAACCATGTCGTTGTGTGCTAGGTTATTCTTGCATCTCATAGACCCATAGCAATACACCGTTGAATGGCTTCGAGGCAGCACGGTGCTTGGATGGCCACGACACTGAAGCTCTAGCCATTGTCTCATCGCAACGCTCGCATCGTCACTTAACGAAAGCCAAGGCTGTGTGCTAAGCGATTTGCGCATCGCGCATGCCCCTACCGTCCCCTTATATGCACCAGTATGCACGGAACTGGACAATCAAACTACCTTCCTGCCCACGCGGTACTTGGATCACCACAACACTCAACCACGTCCGTCGCATTACGACGTAACGAGGACCATGGCGTCGTGTGCTAGGTGATTCGCGCATTGCACAGGCAGGTCGGAACCCACCGGGGGACGGCTTCAAGGCTGCAAGGTGCTT
The DNA here is from genome assembly GCA_037974665.1 of Ehretia macrophylla. Lineage (NCBI taxonomy): Eukaryota > Viridiplantae > Streptophyta > Magnoliopsida > Boraginales > Ehretiaceae > Ehretia > Ehretia macrophylla. The sequence continues at coordinate 61,060,877 of CM075766.1, forward strand.
GGATAACCACTACATTGAAGCATCAGCAATCGTCTCATCGCAAAGCTCGCATCGTTCCTTAACGAAAGCCAATGCCACGTGTGCTAGGCGATTCGCGTATCATGCTTGTCCCCACCGTCCCCCAAGAGCCAACCAAGCCACGCGGTGATTGGATCCCCACGACACTAGACCATGGCTGCGCGCATCCACTCAACAACGACCATGGCTTTGTGTGCTAGGTGATTCGCACATCGTGAAGGCCCTACGACACGTTGAGGGACTAGAATGTCCCCCAACGTGTACCTAGCCAGCGGCACAGGGATGGCTAGTTTTGTTCTTGGGCAACCACTCGCCCCTTCATTAGCCATCCCAATGATGTCGATGGTGTTGTGGCACCAAGATGGATAATGAGGGGCTAGGGAAGCCACCACGTTCCTCATTAGCCATCCTGGTGCCGCGCCGAGGGACATTTCGGGGGATGCGGGGCGAGGGTGGCACGACCCTAACGAACGGGTATGCAATGTAATACCTCAGCGTGATTCATTCGGTAGGCATTCCCGCCCACAATATAATGCACAATATAGCCCACAATGTGCCACGAAGTGCCCACAAGGTCCCCCTGCATGCACCTCGACCAGGGGGCTTGATACCACATACTCTCCTATAGTATATTTAGATGCAAAAGCCCAATTGGCAATAGTAGCGTACATTTTACCAGAGATTCATAATGGGTTTTTAACACTATAAAAGGCCCTATTTGGCATGATCTTCGTACCCAACTTGGTCCTTATTGATAGCATATGATATCCAAATGCTTCAAGATTATTTTTTTCAAAAAAGTAGTAGAAAATTCAGAAAAATTTAGATTAATTCATACATTAATTTGTTAAATGACACTCAAAAATAATTTTTTTGAAATAATAATTTTTAATATTAAAAAATTATGAAAATAGGGAAAAACAATAAAAAATACTAGAAAATTTAGGAAAATTTATATTAATTCATAAATTAATTTGTTTACATGACATTTGGCGCTAAAATTTTTTTTTGATTGATTGGGAACCCGATTAATCTAATTCGCCTCACAAATGTGATGAATTGTTTGTCGGACAAGGAAAGGTTAAGACAACTTCATAGATTCGGAAACCACTTGTAAAAGGACACCAATGTCCACATTTGTGTCGTAATACAGTCCGCATGCCCAATACCCCTGAATGCTTAACATTACCCGTCATGCCAAATGTTCCCTAGTTGTGCTGAAGCCGTCCCCCAACATCCCCCATCGTCCACTAAGCGAACCCCCATAGTGACCTAGTCGTGCACCAATAGTGCCCCAGCCGTGCCCCACTAGTACCCCAACAACGCCCTAATAGTGCCGCAGTTGTGCCTCAACAATGCCCCAACAGCGCCTCTTGAACGCCCCGCGCGCGCCACTTTTATGCACCATCTTGCGGTATGCGCACCCCATGCGCGCACCTTCGTGCCGCATGCGGGCCATATGCTCGCACCATTGTAAGACATGTATGCACGATACCCACACCATCGTACGACTTGGGCACCCAATGCGGGCAGCTTCGTGTCACATGCGGGCCATATACGCGCACCATCGTGCGGCGCTCGATGGGCGCACCATCGTGCTGTATTGGCGCCCCATACACGTACCTTCGTGCGGCAAGGGCACCCAATGCTCGTACCTTCGTGCAGCTAGTACGCACCATCGTTGGTATAGGCACCCCATGCACGCACTATCGTGTGGTATAGGCACCCCATGCACGTACCTTCGTAGGGCATGCGGGCTATATGCGTGCACCAAGTTGCGACATGCGCGCCCCATGTGTGTACCTTGGTGAGGCATGGGTGACTCATGTGCACACCATCACGCCCCATGGGCACCCCATGCGCACACCATCATGCGGCATCGGCGCCCCATGCACGCACCTTCATGCGGCATGTGAGCCATATGCGCGTACCATCATGCAGCATGGGCGCCCTATGCGCGCACCTTCGTGCGGCATGCGGGCCATATGCGCACACCATTGTACGGCATGCATACACCTTCGTGAGGCATGGGCGCCACATGCGCACGTACCATCATGCGTCAAGGACGCCCCATGCGCGTACTTTCGTTCGGCATGCGCACACCATCGTGCGGTATCGTCGCCCAAGTGCTTGCCCCATCATGCCCGATGCACGACCCCACTACGCAACAATGTTGCCTAGCTGTAGCTCATCCGAGGCCAAGTGCGTTCCCCATTCAAGGCCCCAAGTACGTGCCCCATCTGAGGCCCAATCATGCACTGTCGTGCAAAACAGTGGGCAGCCGTGCTGCAACCATTCGCCAACGTGTCCAGCCATGCCGAAGATAGGGGCAACAAAACCTCAATCACCGTTAATGCTAAGGGAAGAATGTTAGGGCATAAATTTGAATGATGCGTTGCCGGCATGAGGGCCGTCCGATCCGTTTTTGTTATCATGAATCATCGCAGTAACGGGCAGAGTCCGTTTCGACCTTTTATCTAATAAATGCATCCCTTCCAGGGGTCGAGGTTTGTTGCACGTATTAGCTCTAGAATTACTATGGTTATCCGAGTAATAGATACCATCAAACAAACTATAATTGATTTAATAAGTCATTCACAGTTTCATAGTTTGAATTAGTTCATACTTACACATGCATGGCTTAATCTTTGAGACAAGCATATGACTACTGGCAGGATCAACCAGGTAGCATTCCACACTGACACTGGCATCGCACAAGGCACATGCTTGGGCACCCTTAGGGGTTCGTCCCACATCGTCCACAGAGGCAGACGCAAGGCAAAAGACAGATGATGTGACTTTAGACTGGTTTCTTTGTAGGTACGCAACACAAGAAATAGACCTACTGATCGAGGCAACGTAAGCACTCGGCCCGCGAATGAAGAGGCAAGCAGGGGTGGACGTCGCTGCTCAAGCAAGGATCCAACGGACCCATACAAGCCGACCACCACTCACGTGCTATCACATTCGCTATTCCCAAACCACCAAGCCGGTAACCGCCCCACCATCTAGGAAAAGGAAGCCCTTCAGGCAGACGAAACTGACGAGATGGCCCGAGAACGCACCGCTAAGCACGAAGAATTTATGAGGGACAAGTACGGCACAATGTGCATGACTAGGCCGTACGTCTCAAGCTTAAGAGCCTGCTTCGTGGTGCTCGACCAAGCACTGAGTGCACGCACATGAGATACCAATCGAAAGCGGACTTCTTGCCCACGTGGTACTTGGATCGCCACGACACTAGACCACGTTCATCGCATTACGACTCAGCGAGGACCATGGCGTCGTGTGCTAGGCGATTTGTATATCACGCATGCCCGTGGGAATACACTGTGAGACGGTTTCGAGGCAGCACAATGCTTGGATCGCCACAACATTGAAGCTCTAGCCATCGTCACTACGAAAGCCAAGGCCGTGTGCTAGACGATTCGCGCATCACGCAATCCCTTACCGTCCCCCTATATGCACCCACATGCACGAATTGCGACAAGCAAACTTCCTGCCTACACGGTGCTTGGATCGCCACGACACTAGACCAAGGAGTCATTTGCTAGGCGATTCGTGCATCATGTAGGCCCGTGGGAACATACCGTGGGATGGCTTCGAGGCAGCACGGTGCATGGATCGCCATGACATTGAACCATCAGCAATCGTTTAATCGTAATGCTCCCGTCGTTGCTTAACGAAAGCCAATGCCACGTGTGCTAGGTGATTCGTGCATCACGCATGCCCCCCACCATCTCCTTGTATGCACCTGTATGCACAGAATGGGACAAGCAAACTACCTTCCTGCCCACGCGGTGCATGGATCACCACGACACTAGACCACATCTGTCGTATTACAACATAGCGAGGAATATGGCATCGTGTGCTAGGCGATTCGCGCATCGCATAGGTACGTCAGAACCCATCGGAGGTCGGTTTCAAGGTTGCATGGTACTTGGATCGCCACAACATTGAAGCATCAGCAATCGTTTATCGCAACGGTCGCATTGTTGCTTAACGAAAGCCAATGCCACGTGTGCTAGGCGATTCGCGCATCACGCTTACCCCTACCATCCCCAAAGAGCCACCCAAGCCCACACGGTGCTTGGATCGCCATGACACTAAACCATGGCCGCACGCATCCACTCGGCAACAGCCATGGCTTCTTGTACTAGGCGTTTCGCTCATCGTGCAGGCCCAACGACATATCGGGGGATGAGAATATCCCCCAACGTGTACCTAGTCGGCGACACGGGGATGGCTAGTTTTGTGCTTGGGCAACCACTCGCCCCCTTATTAGCCATCCCAATGACGTCGACGGTGTTGTGGCACCAAGATGGATAATGAGGGGCTAGGGAAGCCACCACGTTCCTCATTAGCCATCATGGTACTGCACCGAGGGACATGCAGGGGGATGTGGGGCGGGGTGGCACGATCCTAATGCACGGGTATGCAATGCAATACCTCGGCGTGATTCACTCGGTAGACATTCCCATCGACAATATAGCCCACGATATAGCCCACAATATGGCACGAAGTGCCCACAACGTCCCCCCGCATGGACCTCGACTACGGGGCTTGACACTACATACCCTCCTATAGTACATTTAGATGTAAAAACCCAAGTGACAGCAGTAGCGTACATTTTGCCAGAGACTCATAATGATTGTTTTACACTATAAAAGGCCCCATATGGCATGATCTTCATACCCAAATTGCTCCTTATTGATAACATATGATATCCAAATGCTTCAAGATTATTTTTTTTAAAAAAAATATTTTTTAATATTTAATAATTATGAAAAATAGGTAAAAATCAGAAAAATTAGTAAAAAATTCAGAAAATTTTATATTAATTCATATATAAATTTGTTAAATGATATTCAAAAATATTTTTTTCTGAAAATTAATTTTTAATATTTAAAAATTACGAAAATAGGGAAAAATTAGAAAAAAGTAGAAAATTTAGGAAAATTTATATTAATTCATAAATTAATTTATTTACATGATATTTGGTGTTAAAATTTTTTTTGGAAGGATAGGGAACCCGATTAATCTAATTTTCCTCACTAATATAACGAACTATTATTCGGACAAGGGAAAGGTTAAGACCACTTCATAGATTCGAGAACCACTTGTAAAAGGACATCAATGTCCACATTTATGTCATAATACATTCTGCATGCCCAATACCCACAAATGCTTAACATTCCCCGTCGTGCCTAACGTCCCCTAGTAGTGCCAAAGCCGTCCCCCAAGCGTACCCCCATAGTGTCCCAACCGTGCCACAATAGTGCCCCAACCGTGCCCAAATAGTGCCCCAACAACGCCCCTTGAGCCTCCCGTGCGAGCGACTTCTGCACACTATCGTGCGGTATGCGCGCCCTATGTGTGCAACATCGGGCAGCTCGGGCGCCCCATGTCCACACCTTTGGGCCGCATGCGGGCCACATGCGCGCACCATTGTATGGCATGCACGCACGATACACATACCATCGTACAGCATGGGCGCCCCATGCTGGCCATATGCGAGCACCATGCGGGCCAAATGTGCGCACCATCGTATGGCATGGGTGCCCTATGAGTGCACCATCGTGCGGCATGGGCACCCCATGCACGCACCTTCATGCGGTATGCGGGCCACATGAGAGCACCATCGTGCGGCATGGGCGCCCTATGCACGCACATTCGTGCAGCATGCGGGCTACAAACGCGTACCATCGTGCGGCATGTGCACCCCATGCGTACACCATTATGCAGTATGGGTGCCCTAAGCGCGTACCTTCGTGCAGCATGCGGGCCATATGCGTGCACTATCGTGCGGCATGCTCGCCCATTGTGCACAACAAATTGTGGCATGGGCGCCCTATGCGCGCACCTTCGTGCGGCATGCGGGCCACATGTGCGCACTATCGTGCGGCATGCGCGCCCGATGCGCGCACTATCTTGCAGCATGGGCGCCCCAAGCGTACACCTTCGTGTGGCATGTGGGCCACATGTACACACCATCGTGTGGCATGGGCGCCCCATACGCACACCTTCGAGAAGCATGAGCCCACCATCGTGCGGCATGGGCATCCCATGCGTGCACCTTCGTACGGCATGCTTGCACCATTGTGTGGCATGGCGCCCCATACGCGTACCTTCGTGCGGCATGGCCGCCCCATGCGAGTACCTTCGTGTGGCATGCGCGTACCTTCGTGCGGCATGCGCTCACCATCGTGCTGCATGGGCTCCCTATACACACCTTCGTGCGGCATGTAGGCCACATGCACGCACCATCATGCGATTGCGAGCACCATCGTGCAGCACAGGTGCCCCATGCTCACACCTTTGTGCGGAATGGGCACCCCATGCATACACCTTCATGCGACATGCACGCACCATCGTGTAGCATCGTCGCCCAAGAGCTTGCCCCATCGTGCCCGATGTGTGACCCCACTCTATGACAACCTTGCCAAGCCGTACGCCAACTGTGAGGACCGACCCCGAATAACTTATCATACCTCAATTTGTGTGTCTTTGACCTAGAATTATATGATTGACCTTGGATTACGTGCCCTATTTTAGTTTTCGTGGATGTCTCGTCATACGTGCCTTGACCTAGAATTGTGTGTCCTAATCCTCAATGTACATGCGGTACCTAGATATATGTGCCTTGACTTTGATTTATGTGTGATACCTCATTTTGTGTGCATTGATCTTGAACTACGTGCCCTAGCCTAGGTTTAAGAGTCGTACCTCGATTTATGTGCATTGCATTGAATTACGTGCCTTGCATTGGTTTACGTGTATTCTCTTAGGGTTACGTGCATTTAATTTAAAATCTGTGCATTTGCATTGAAGTGCATGCCTTATCTCTTAGTGTGTGCCCTAGACCTAAGAGTGCGTGCATGCACGCTAATCAATAAAGATTCCTGCACAAAGCACAAGATAATAAAATAATCCTACACAATCCACTAACTATTAAAATAATATTATACTAATCCTACATATTCTACTAACAATATTCTAGTCCTAATTCAAATTCTCTACAAAATCCACTAACAATAAACAATTCTTTCTACACAAACACCTAAACATTCTTTATTCTTTATTCTTACCTAAAACCAATGCACCTCAAATTCTACAATTATTATAATCCATAATATACTCACATGAATCTGAAAATTCAGAATTTTCCATGCTAATTTCGGCCATATCAGGGTCTTTGAGCAAGCTTGAACAAAAAATATTCTATCCTAAACATTTTATGACACACACAAAACACAATGCATAAAATAATGCTTAAACACCCTACCCAATGCCTCACTTTATCGGCCATTTCACCACACATGCTAAAACAATTCAATTGTACATTAGATGACTCACAAAAATCAGATTTGTAAGGCTCAAGGCTGACACACACACACAAGCTACACTCAACATGCTTCAAACATCAATTTTCTCTCAAAACACTCTCATTCTCTCTCCTTCTCTCTCATTTTCGACCATGGCTTCCCTTTCAGCTCCCAAGACTCCTCACAACTCTCAAGGATACTCTAAGACTCTCCCAAGCTCGGCCATAGCAAGCACAAGCAAGTAAGAAGCAAGAAAATCTCACACGAAGCTCACAAAACTCTCTATCTCGGCCATGGGTAAGTTTTGATAGTTTTCTTCTATTTGTTTTGGTTTCACACACATGCACACCTTCTTCACATGCTAAATAAGCTAGGATTTAAGGAAAGCCGAGCCACCACTCGGCCAAAGCAAGGAAAGAGGGTCTTTTCTGCATTTTCAAAAGCATTTGTGCATCTTCATCTATCAATTTGCTAAGGTGAAGGTTAAACTCTTTTAAAAGCTTTCAAAACACACATGCATGCTCTCATATGGCTGTATTTACCTTTTTAGTTCATGTATATGTGTTTAGATGAGCCTATCTTCTCATGCTTGGCTTGATAATGGCTAGAAACTTGAAGATATGTAAACACGATTTTGCTGGCAGATTATTGACCTTGTAGAACGAAGTGATTTTGGCTCAGTAAACATTGATAAAAATGCATGCAAATTGGTAGGTCGCTCGTTTTGTCAGTTCTACACATTTTTTGTAGAAATAGGCCAAGGCCAATTGTGACTCTAAGACCTCCAAAATGGCCAAATATCGAAAGGTGTCTAAATCTGGAAAACTTGGAAATAAGAAGTAGGTTTCTAGCAGCTTTCTGACCTTGTAGAATGAAATTCGATAGCCAACTAGATTGGTCAGTTCTGAACATATTTGGAAAAATAGGCTAAGGCAAATTTTGCGTTTAAAGGCCTCAAAAGTAGCAAATATCGAAATGTGTATGAATCTGGATAGTTTTGTGTAGGCTCACGGTTTTGGCCATAACTCCTAAATCCAAACTCCAAATGCAGCGAGGTTTGTTTCTAGATTTAAACCACTCATTAAGCTTCAATATTACATTTCGTTCACTGAAGTTGGAGATTATTTGCTTGGCTAATTGAATGTGGAAAAATAGACCATTGCAGTAAGGTTTTTGCATGGTAATATGCTTTGAATCATGTGGTAACTTTACTTGTGGCATTGAATGCTTGGGATTATGGAAATTATAAGTTTTGTGGGCTGTTTTGGTTGGTTGAGGTTGCTTAATTTGGTTGATGCATGGCTTGGATTCATTAATTGATGAATGGTTTGCTTAATCGCATGTGTAAGCATGGAATTGAGGCCCTATCGCTTATGACTACTTGCTAAGAGATTATCCTATGGTTAAATGTGTTCAATTGTGTGGTTAATAGGCTTCCCATAATTTTCCTTAGAGCTCTAAATATGATTCCCGATGATTGCATGTTGATAAGTGAACTATTCTTGCACCCAATTTTGTGTAAGTGTCGTTGCATGCTTGTATGATCTCAACACTTGATATATGAACCTGAAATGAGTTATATAACTCGTTTTATATGAAGTTACTTGGCTGCCCCTTAAATTTTCATATGCCTCTAAGTGTTTTACAAAGTGAATATACATGTCAAGCATGCCTTGTATGTTTACTTATCGATATGTGATCTTATAATTGGTTGGAGGTAACCTACTTTGTTGACCTCCTAATGTGAATTGTTCAAAGATATTCAATGGCTTATTTGAACATGATTACTTGGCTCCCGTGAAAGTTTAATTGCTTTCAAACGGATATATGAAATGATTATATGTTCTTACAATGCCTTATATGCCAATATGTCCAAAAGTGATCGCATACTTGCTCGGAGGCAACCTATTTTGTTGACCTCCTAATGTGAAATGTTAAATGGTATAAATGGGCATTGCATACAAGGTTGCAACCTTTCATTGTAGCATGGTAGCATTTCACGAATGTCGGGGGGCATAGGGCTTGCCGGTGCTCCCGTGACTACCATGGTCCAATTCCCTCTCTCGCTTGGCATTCCACCCTCGGAGAGTTGGGTCGTAGGATTTGGTTTACATCCAGAGTACACCAATTTGGAGTGATAAGTGAATGATTGATGCCGGCTACAACAATGGTTATTGGAAATGAACTTGAAAGCAAAAGCGTAATGTATCACTTGAACGGCAAGAACTAAGTGCTATGCGGGGCAAAATGCTACACCCAAAAGTTGTGGGAGCTACCTCTTGAGCCCGTAGGAGTCACCTCTAGAGTCCTGTACGTATCAAAACGTATCCTTTTTACTACGTGTTTAAGTACTCTTGCTTGGTTCCTAGAGGACCTCAGGGAGGAAAGACGAGTAAATGTGTTCATTTATATTTATGTTATGTTATGAACTTACTTATTTTATATGACATGTTTTCAAAAGGACTTTTCATAAGATTAACAGGAAAAGAGTTTCAAAACATTATCTCTCGTTCCCCCTTGCTGAGTTCGTAAGGACTCACCTTCTTTTTGTCACAAGTGAAGCAGATTTGGAATAGGTACCCGAAGAAAATGTGCTAGTTGATGAACCTTTGGAATGACTATGTGCATTGCATGCTTTTCGTGAACATGGATGCTATTAGGGATGTTGTGTTTGTTTGCGGACTCTTTATTTCGTTGATGTAAATGACCCCGTTGTAATTTAGGTCTAAATCTGGCTTGTACTATCTATAACCGGACGAACTCTTTATTGGGTTATTGCTTTTATTGTCTTGATTAGTAGTTTTCATAGGTGTTTAAACTACTAGGTGAAGAAGCATATAATGAAACTCTATCTAATCTCACTTAGGTGCTTATGCGTAAGCTAAGGGATAATAAGTACTTGCAAGACATGAACTGGCAAATAAACGGGACATAGTTATCATGCTAGGCTTGTAAATCAAATGAGACTATCGAGATAAATTATTAGGCATATCTATTGATAACAAAATAGGAATCTTAATCGGAATCCGATTACTGATTGGAAATTTTTGAGGCGTTTTAAAAAATAGGTCAAACCAAAGGTCTTAAATACAGCCATTATGCTGCCGGTTTTTTGGAAAAACTTTTGGAGTTCTAGGCTAACGATTAAGTATTAATCATAGTCAAACGGTTGAGGACATAAAATAACAATGATGATTTAGGTCACACCCAAATCTAGCCTCTATAGGTCGGGTTGGGGGCGTGACACCAACTGCGTGCCATGCTGTAGCTCATCTGAGGCCAAGTGCGTGCCCCATCTGAGGCCCCAAGTACGTGCCCCATCCAAGGCCCAATCATGTGGCATCGTGCA
>CM075766.1:61074068-61076568 GCA_037974665.1 Ehretia macrophylla
CAAGATCTGCACCGACGGTCGTTCCGCTTGGGCTCACGCCCGGGGTTTTGTGGCAACCACCACGCCCTCCTACTCATCGGGGCCTGGTACTTGCCCCGACGGCCGGGTATAGGTCGCACACTTAATCGCCATCCATTTTTGGGGGTAGTTGGCTTGGTAGGTAAGTTGTTACATACTCTTTAGCGAATATCAACTTCCATGACCAATGTCCTGCTGTCTTAATCGACCAACACCCTTTGTGGGATCTAGGTTAGGGCACAGTTGGGTACTGTAACCCGGCTTCTGATTCATCCCGTATCGCCAGTTCTGCTTACCAAAAATGGCCCACTTGGAGCTCTTGATTCCGTGGCGCGGCTCAACAAAGCATTTAAAGTTTGAGAATAGGTCGAGGGCGTTGCGCCCCCGATGCCTCTAATCATTGGCTTTACTCGATAGAACTCGGACGCGAGCTCTAGCTATCTTGAGGGAAACTTTGAAAGGAACCAGCTACTAGATGGTTCGATTAGTCTTTCACCCATATACCCAAGTCAGACGAATGATTTGCACGTCAGTATCGCTGCAGACCTCCACCAGAGTTTTCTCTGGCTTCGTCCCACTTAGGCATAGTTCACCATCTTTTGAGTCTTGAGAGGTATGCTGGCACTCGAACCCTTCTCAAAAGATCAAGGTCGGTCGGTGGTGCACCCCCCGTGGGGGATCTCGCCAATCAGCTTCCTTGCGCCTTGCGAGTTTATGCACCCGTTGACTTGCACACATGTCGGACTCCTTGGTTCGTGTTTCAAGACGGGTCGAATGGGGAACTTGTAGGCTAGCACCGGTAGCATGCAGATGGCGAAGTATGCCGAAGTCACGCGCTGCCCCGCCACGATCGAGGAGATGGTGTTTTGCGGGCATATCTACTGCCCAGGCTTTGGCCGCTGCCCCAATCGGTGTTGGACCGCACCCCGAGCTGATCGGCGGACAGGCTCTCGCCGTTTTGCATACAACTGGGGCGCATCGTCGGCCCCCATCCGCTTCCCTCCCAACAATTTCAAGCATTCTTTGACTCTTTTTTCAAAGTCCTTTTCATCTTTCCCTTGCGGTACTTTTCGCTATCGGTCTCTTGCCCGTATTTAGCCTTGGACTGAATTCACTGCCCGATTAGGGCTGCATTCCCAAACAACCCGACTCGTTGATAGCGCCTCATGGTACGATAGGGTCAGGGCAACACGGGGCTCTCACCCTCTCTAGTACCCCTTTCCAGGGGACTTGGGCCCGGTCTGCCGCTGAGGACGCTTCTCCAGACTACAATTCAGATGGTGGAGCCGCTTGATTCTCAAGCTGGGTTGCTCCTGGTTCGCTCGCCGTTACTAAGGCTATCCTCAATGGAGTCTCTAAAATGTAAAACTTTCCTAATTTGGGTATTTTTAGAGACCCCAGTCTCTAAAAACAACATTATTCATGACAAAAGTACGTGGGGTCCACCACTTTTGGCTTAAAAGATGCCACTATAGAGACCCAGTCTCTATTTTTTTCAACAAATTTGTGGAAGAAAATGGAGACTGGGTCTCTATTTTGGCATCTTTTAAGCCAAAAGTGGTAGACCCCACGTACTTTTATCATGAATAGTGTTGTTTTTAGAGACTGGAGTCTCTAAAAACACCTAAATTAAGAAAGTTTTGCATTTGAAGACTCCATTGAGGATGCCCTAAGGGAATCCTTGTAAGTTTCTTTTCCTCCGCTCATTGATATTCTTAAACTCAGCGGGTAATTCTGTCTGACTTGGGGTCTTGGTCGTAGCACATGGCGCTGGAGAGTCTATCTTCAGTCCCGCATGCACGACGGGACAATGCACGACAACTCACGAGTTGAATGGACCAACCACCACTTGTCGTGATGTCCGTCGCGCTGGACTAGTATTTTGGCCAACCACGCCTCGAGACACGAGAGGCTACAATTCATCCCCACGTATAGACCCGGTGACCTAGTGTTGGGGCTTAGGGTAGGAGGAGGCGACGTGATGCGTGACGCCCAGGCAGACGTGCCCTCGGCCTGACGGCTTCAGGCGTAACTTGCGTTCAAAGACTCGATGGTTCACGGGATTCTGCAATTCACACCAAGAATCACATTTTGCCACATTTTTCATCGATGCAAGAGCCGAGATATCCGTTGCCGAGAGTCATTTTCATTTCGTAAAGGACCGACGCCTAACCCGAAACACCGCGAACGGGGCAAGGATAGGTTGGCCCCCATTTTTCATTTTCCTTCGCGCATTCCGTGCCGGGGTTTGTTGTATGCCGGGAGTTCGGCCAGACTCGAGATCGACATGCGGGCTGGGGACGAGGTGCCTCTCCCGCATCTGCCCCGCATCGTTTAAATGGGTTTGCATGTCGTTCGGCCTTCGTAGGGTTCGACAATGATCCTTCTACAAGTTCACCTACGGAAACCTTGTTACGACTTCTCCTTCCTCTAAATGATAAGGTTTAGTGGACTTCTCGCGACGTAACGGGCAGTGAACCGC
>CM075766.1:61099068-61134068 GCA_037974665.1 Ehretia macrophylla
CAGTGAGGTTTTCATCTAGTGACATGCTTTGAAAATTATTGTAACTTCTCTTGTTGTATGAAATGCTTGGGATTGTGGCACTTGGATGTTGTGTGGACTGTTTTGAATGCTTGAGGGTGTTTTAAATAACCGATGCATGGCTTGAGTTTAATTACGTGACAACTTGGGACTTAATCGCACGGGTGAGCATGAATTGAAACCCTAGTGACTAGAAAAACTTGCTAAGTGTTGATCCTATGGATATCGTGCTTAATTATATGATTAGTAGGCTGCCTATAATTGCCCTTATAGCCTTAAATGTGATTCTGACAATTACATGTTGATAAGTACACCTTTCATACACTCAGTCCCACGTAGATGTCATTGCATGTTGTATGACCTTATTATTTGATTGCGTGAACTCCGAAATGAGTTATATGACTTGATTCACATGTGTTACATGGCTGTCCGTTTAATATTCATATAACTCCATGCGTTTTATAAGTGAAATTACATGTCAAACTTGCTTCGTGTGTTTACTTGTCAACGTGCGATCTTATAACAGCTCGGAGGCAACCTAGTTTGTTGTCCTCCTAATGTGATATGTTAAATGTTATAAATGTGCATTGCATACATGTTGCAACCTTTCATTGTGGCATGGTAGCATTTCACGCACACTGGGCGGCATCGGGCTTGCCGGTGCTACCGTGACTACCATGGTCTAATTCCCTATCTCGCTTGGCATTCCACCATAGGAGAGTTGGGTCGTAGATTTTTGGGGTACATCCGGAGTACACCCAAATGGGAGCAATAAGTGGATTATTGAAGTCGGCCGTAACAATCGTATCGAAATCGATATTAAGAGCAAATGCTCACCGTATCCTTGAAATGATTGGTAATTGTATCTGTTGCTCAATTTGATTCTTATACTTTGCATACCTTATTACTTGTAATACGTGACATGTTTTCAAAAAGAGGTTTTTCATAAGTTAACTGGAAAAAAAAAGAGTTTCAAAACGTATTTCTCATTCCCCTTCGTTGAGTTCATAAAGACTCACCCACTTTTATCATCTCAGGTGAAGAAGACCAGGAACAGCTACCCGAGGACAACGTGCCTATTGATGACTCATTGGAATGATTGCTTGCCCTACGTGCCTTACTTGACTATGGCCATTTTGTGAACGATATGTTGCTTGAAGACTATTCCTTATGTTGCTTGTTATTGTATTGTAAATGACCCCCATTGTAATTTGGGATCTAATTTTGGCTTGTACTAATCATAACTAGTTAGACACTCTTATGGTCGTTTTTGCTATTGTTACTGGTTAGTATCTATCACAGGCTTATGAAGTATCAGGTAAAGGATTAAGTAAAATGAATCTATCCAATTTTAAGCAGGTACTCACTGCTAAGCTAAGATCAACAGGTACCGGTGTAACTAGATTGACAAATAAACGAGACAATGTTATCATGCTAGGTTGTTAATCAAACAAGACTTCGAGATAACTAGTAGGCGTTTCGATTGGTGATAAATAGTAATCTTAGTTGGAAATGAAATTGAGATTAAAAATTTTGAGGCGTTTAGAGAATTAGGTCAAAACTAAAGAGCCCAATTACAGCCGTTATGCTACCAGTTTTTCGGAGAATTTGTGGAGTTTAGGCTAAACGTTAAGTGTTAAACCTTCATGAACGATTAAGTACGTGAAATGACTTGAATGTTTAGATCACTCCCTAGTCTAACCTCAATAGGTCGGGTTGGGGCGTGACACCTTAGAGAAATGGTATTAGAGCTTAGATTGCTTAACCCAGGTTTAACTTTCAGACCATGGGTAGAAGCCCTAAGATTATCGGGATTACTTGTTTATGTGTGTTATTGTGTGACAATATCAATTGTGCCTTCTCTGTTTCTATGTGCTTATGTGATTAACATGTCTTAACTGTTTCGAGAATTGTGTGTCTATATGAAATTGTATGTTGCATACCTTATACATTAAATTCTTGTTTGTCGTATTCCAATAAATTGTGCATAATAATCTGTGCCTATAGATGGCTGGCCCTTGTACCCGTAATACTAATAGGAGCGGTGAGCCCCAAGAGACCAGAGATGCTCATCAAACTAATCCCGGTATGGCTATGTTTAATATGATGGCGAATGCTATGGATCGCGTGTCGCGAGTGATGGAACGTCAAGATGCACATGAAGCAAACAACAACAACAACAACAGGAATGGTGGTAACCATGGGAGAAACAACAGAATGCGGGAGTTCCTTGACCTTCACCCGTCCAAATTCTACGGGGAAGCTGATGATGAAAAGGCAGAGGCTTGGCTATCTGAGATTGAAAGAATTGTCAGCCCACTTAACTACATTGACGAGGAAAAGATGGAGTTTGATGTGTTTCTGTTGCACGGGGATGCTGAGCATTGGAGGCACACTGTGGAGGCACTTTGGGAAACTGATCATACATATCTCTTGTGGGGTAATTTCGTTAAGGCATTCAAGGAGAAATACGTACCTGCAGTTTCCAGGCAGAGGCGAATTGAGGAATTCATGCACTTGAACCAGGGTAACATGACGGTGGCCAGTATGAGGCTCGTTTTGACCGACTGTCCTGCTATGCTCAGTACATGATCTGTACCCCTGAGGCGAAGATGTGAAAATTTACGAATGGATTGAGGCCAGAAATCCAGGATCAATTGGTTTCGCATGACTTCGCTACCTATTCTGCTCTCCTTGCGATTGCCTCCCAAGTTGAGAAGAGGAAGCTTGATAGAGCCGGTTTGAGCCAGCATAACAAGAAACCGTATCGGCCTCCATGTCAACAGAGGAAATTCCAGAGTCAGATTCGCAGTCAGAGCCAGAGCCAGAACAGACCAGTTAATAACCGTGGCCTGACTAAAGCACCATTAGCCTCTTCCACCTGCGAATCCACAGGTAGTTCACATACTACTCAGACTGTCATCTGTTCTTACTGTAACAGGAAGGGTCACACCAAGGCCCAGTGTTGGAGGAAATCGGGACGATGCGTAGGGTGTGGCAGCGATCAACACCGGGTCAAGGATTGTCCTAAATGGCAAGGGGACAAAATCAGATTAAACCAGCTGGTAGAGGCAAGACTCCAGTTCCTAGAGTTCAAGCCCGAGCTTATGCTATTGAGTGGGAGGAGCTTCCTGAGGAGACCGCTATTGTTGAAGGTACATTCTTGATACTGAATCAACTTGTTAGGGTGCTAATTGATTCAGGTGCTACTCATTTCTTTATTACTCCCTTATGTGTGCAACGTGTGAAACTACGAGTTGTATGTTTGCCTTATGAAGTAGAAGTTGGTACTCCGATGGCTTCTAAATTTGTTACTCGCTCAGCTTGTAAAGCGTGTAAAATCCAAATTAAGGATAGGCAATTCTCAGCCAATCTTATTGTATTACCCTTTCGAGACTATGAAGTCATCTTAGGGATGGACTGGTTGGCAAAGCATCATGCCTAACTAGATTATCGGACGAAGATTGTAACATTCCAGATACCTGGTAAACCAATATTGGAGGTAATGGGTCGAAGAGACTTCACCGGGAGTTCCATCATTTCATCTACGAAAGCAGTGAAGTCCTTGAGAAAATGATGTAGTGGATACTTAGCTTACCTCATCAACAAGCTGTCGGACAAAGCTAAGTTGGAGGAGATGCCAGTGATTAAAGATTATGCGGATGTGTTTCCAGAAGAATTGCCCAGTTTACCCCCAAATCAGTAGATCGAGTTCATTATAGAATTACTGCCTAGCACCCAGCCGATATTTAAAGCTCCCTATCGTATGGCACCAGCCGAGCTACAAGAACTGAAGGACCAATTGCAAGGATTGTTGAAGAAGGGGTTTGTTCAACCAAGTTATTCTCCGTGGGGAGCGCCAGTCCTATTTGTAAAGAAGAAAGACAGAACATTGAGGCTATGCATCGATTACCGAGGATTGAACCAAGTGACTGTCAAGAATAAATACCTACTTCCATTGATCAACGAGTTGTTTGATCAACTTCAGGGAGCCAAAGTGTATTCAAAGCTTGACTTGAGGCAAGGGTACTACCAATTGCGATTCAAAAAGGAGGATGTGCCTAAAACGGCTTTCAGGACGAGATATGGGCATTATGAATATGTGGTGATGCCATTTGGGCTAACTAACACCCCTGCAGCTTTTATGGACTTGATGCACAGGGTGTTTCAACCCTACTTGGACCAATTTGTGGTGATCTTTATTGATGATGTTTTGGTATACTCGAAATCCGAGGCTGAGCATGAACAACATCTGCGATTGGTACTGCAGAAACTTCGAGAGCATCAATTGTATGCAAAGTTTAGCAAATGCGAATTTTGGTTGTAGCAGATTGCATTTTTGCGGCACATCATATCCTAAGTGGGAATAGCAGTGGATCCAGCAAAGATAGAAGTGGTGATATCTTGGAAGAAGCCATAAAATGTTATGGAGGTTCGGACTTTTCTCGATTTAGCCGGCTATTATCGAAGGTTCATGAAGGATTTCTCAAAGATCGCAGGACCGCTTACAAAGCTCACTCAAAAGAAAACAAAGTTCGTGTGGGATGACAAGTGTTAGAACAGCTTTCAAGAATTGAAGAAAAGATTGACTACCGCACCTGTTCTTGCGTTGCCGGAAGGGAGTCAAGGTTTTGTAATCTATAGCGATGCTTCGAAGGAAGGATTGGGTTGTGTGTTGATGCAAAATGGTAGAGTGATTGTGTATGCTTCTAGGAAACCGAAACCGTATGAAATGAACTACCCGACGCATGATTTGGAGTTAGCGGCTATTGTGTTTGCACTCAAGAAATAGAGGCACCATCTATGGGGTAACAAGTTCGAGGTGTTTACTGATCACAAGATCTTGAAATACTTCTTCTCACAAAAAGAGTTGAACATGAGGCAAAGACGGTGGATGGAGCTTTTGGATGATTATAACTGCACAATCAATTATGTGCTCGGTAAAGCAAATGTAGTTGCAGATGCCTTAAGTCGAAAAGCGAGCATGGCAAAACTGGACGTTAAGGTGCAGGAGTTGTTAGAGGAAGCATTTTTGTGGAAATCACAATTGACTCAAAAAGGGTTACTATTTGCCACTACACAAGTTCAATCGACCTTGTTGTCTGAATTACGAGAGGCTCAACAGAAGGACCAATAGTTTCAGAAGATTAAAGAAAGCAACACAGATTTCAAGTTTCATGATGATGGTATTTGGAGGTTTAGGAATCGGATTTGTGTTCCTAATGAGCCAGAGTTGAAAAAGAAGATTCTTGAAGAGGCCCATAACTCAAGTTATACTATTCACCCCGGTGGAACAAAGATGTACAGGGATTTGAAGTAGCACTATTGGTGGAATAACATGAAGAGAGAGATTGCGGAGTTTGTGGCAAGGTGTTTGACTTGCCAGAGAGTCAAAGCAGAACATCAACGACCAGCAAGTTTACTTCAACCATTGGAACTTCCTCAATGGAAATGGGAACCCATAACTATGGACTTTGTCATGGACCTGCCCAGGTCACAAAAGGGTCATGATGCCGTTTGGGTTATAGTGGATAGATTGACCAAGTCAGCGCACTTCTTACCGATGAACAAGGAGGATAGTCCTAAGAAATTGGGAGATATGTATGTGGCAGATATTGTAAGGTTGCACGGGATGCCTGTGAGTATTGTGTCGGATACGGATCCTCGTTTTACTTTCCGATTTTGGAAGAGATTGCAAGAAGCTTTGGGAACGAAGTTGAGTTTCAGCACGACTTATCACCCTCAGACTGATTGACAATCTGAGAGAACTATTCAGATTCTGGAAGATATGCTAAGAGCGTGTGTTTTAGACTTTGGAAAAGGTTGGGAGAAATATCTATCTCTAGCGGAGTTCGCTTATAATAACAGTTATCAGGCCACTATCGGGATGGCCCCATTTGAGGCATTGTATGGACGTAAGTGTCAATCCCCAATTTACTGGGATGAAGTAGGTGAGATGAAGACTTTTGACCTGAACCTTCTACATGAACTTATGAAGACTGTTGATAATGTCCACCTCATCCGGAAATGGATGCTTACCGCCCAAAGCAGGCAGAAAAGTTACGCAGACCGACAGAGACGGAGTCTAGAGTTTGAGGTCGGCGACAAGGTATTCTTGAAGATATCACCTCGGAGGGGACTGATTAAACACGGAAAGGGTGGAAAGTTGAGCCCGAGGTTTGTAGGACCATTTGAGATAATTGAGCAGGTTGGCAAATTGGCGTATCGCCTGGAACTACCCTAAAACCTCTCCAATATTCACGACGTCGTTCATGTTTCAATGCTACGGAAATATAACCCTGATCCGTCGCGTATCTTGGAGCTAGAGCCGTTGCAGCTTCGAGAGAACTTTTCTTATGAAGAGAAGCCCATTCGGATCCTAGACCAGCAAGATCGGGAGTTGCACAACAAATCTATACTTATGGTGAAAGTGTTATGGGATCATCATGGAGTTGAAGAAGCAACGTGGGAAAGGCGATACCAGATGGAGCAACAGTATCCAGCATTATTTCAAAGGTAATATTGAATTTCGGGATGAAATTCTTTTAAGGAGGAGAGGATGTAAGGCCCGACCTCGATTTGTGTGCGATACGTCGTTTCATGTGCCCTAACCTAGATCGCGTGCCTTGACCTAGGTTTAAGAGTCATGTTTCGTTTTGTGTGCCTTGCATTGAATTATATGTATTCATTTATGGTTGCGTGCATTTGCTTGGAAAACGTGCATTCGTCTCGTAGTTCGTGCCTTACCTCGTAGTGCGTGTCCTAAACCTAGGAAAGCGTACCTGCACGCTAATCAAGAAAGCATCTTACACGAAGTACTAGATCATTAATTAATCCTACAAACTCCACTAACTAATATTAAAATGCTAATTCAACTAACTAGAAGACGAAATTGCACCGAAAGCTAAACATTCTTATTTTTTATTCTTTTTACATATTCCAAGCACATGCAATAAAATAAGCTCAAACAAGACAAAAATTCAGAATTTTCCACTAGCTTGGCCGACCACATGGAGCATTTGACAATGCTTTGCAATTTCAAAATTAAACATAGACAACCTATGACACAAAGAATAAAAAAATGACTCAAAAACCTACCCAATGCACCACAATCTCGACACACTCAATTGCCCCATGCTAAGGTGATTCGAATATGCTCTTGAAGACAAAAAATCAGAATTTTGTGAAGCTCAAGGCCGACCAAATGCTCAAGCCTGACCAAATGCTCAAGCCTTTCATTTCATTCCCTCATTCTCTCTTTCTCTCATTTCTTCTCTCTCTCTAGGCCTTGGCTGCAATTATAGACTCCATAGCTTAAGTTCATCATCCTAAGGTTCATCAAGACATACAAGACACTAAGGAACTCGACCAAGCAAGCTAGAATGCAAAAAGACATGCATGCAAGCTCATAGAGCCTTCATTTCGGCATAGGTATGTTTGATAGCTTCTATTTCATTTTCTTTTTGTTCTAACCACATGCACATACTAAGAACATGGTTACTAAGATAGGAATTAGAGAATCTCAAGTTATCTCTCGACCAAGCAAGGAGAAAAGTCGACCTTTGTGCATCATCAAGAGCTTTGTGCATCTTCATTTTTGTCTTGCTAAGGTGAGGGCTAAAACTCCTTTGCAAAGCTTTCAAAAACCACATGCATGCCTTTAAATGTCTATTTTTACCTCTGTACTTGTGATATATGTGTGTACATGAGTTTTGGTAAACATGCATGGCAAGATATTTGGCTAGAATGTGAAGATAAGTGAAATCGCGTAAAAGACAGCCTTCTGACTTGTTGGAGCGAAGTGAATTTGACAAGGTAAATTATGTTGAAAATTCATGAACATTGGTAGGTGACTAGTTTGGCCCGTTCTGAGAATTTTTCATAGAAATAGGACAAAGCCAATTGTGACACTAGGATCCCCAAAATGGCTAAACATCGAAAGGTGTCCAAATCTGGAGAATCTGGAAAAATGAAGCAGGTTTTGGCAGATTCACTATCCTTGTAGAACGAACCAACTTTTACTTAGTAAATGACATCCAAAATACATGAAATTTGGTATGCTGCTATATTTTTCAGTTCTTGACATTTTTGTCAGAAATAGACTAAGACTAAATCTGACCATAAAGTCCTCAAAAACGACAAGTATTGAAATGTGTACAAGTCTGGACAGTTTTGCGTAGTCTCACGGTTTTGGCTATAACTCTTGAACCTGAACTCCGAATGATACGAGGTTTGTTTCTGGATTTAGTTCACTCCTTAAGCTTTAATTTGAAATTTTGTTCACTGGAATTGTATATTGTTTGCTTGTCTCAATGATTGTGAGAAAACAGACCATTGCAGTGAGGTTTTCATCTAGTGACATGCTTTGAAAATTATTGTAACTTCTCTTGTTGTATTAAATGCTTGGGATTGTGGCACTTGGATGTTGTGTGGACTGTTTTGAATGCTTGAGGGTGTTTTAAATAATCGATGCATGGCTTGAGTTTAATTACGTGACAACTTGGGACTTAATCGCACGGGTGAGCATGAATTGAAACCCTAGTGACTAGAAAAACTTGCTAAGTGTTGATCCTATGGATATCGTGTTTAATTATATGATTAGTAGGCTGCCCATAATTGCCCTTATAGCCTTAAATGTGATTCTGACAATTACATGTTAATAAGTACACCTTTCATACACCCGGTCCCACGTAGATGTCATTGCATGTTGTATGACCTTATTAGTTGATTGCGTGAACTCCGAAATGAGTTATATGACTTGATTCACATGTGTTACATGGCTGTCCGTTTAATATTCATATAACTCCATGCGTTTTATAAGTGAAATTACATGTCAAACTTGCTTCGTGTGTTTACTTGTCAACGTGCGATCTTATAACTGCTCGGAGGCAACCTAGTTTGTTGTCCTCCTAATGTGATATGTTAAATGTTATAAATGTGCATTGCATACAAGGTTGCAACCTTTCATTGTGGCATGGTAGCATTTCACGCACACTGGGCGGCATCGGGCTTGCCGGTGCTACCGTGACTACCATGGTCTAATTCCCTATCTCGCTTGGCATTCCACCATAGGAGAGTTGGGTCGTAGATTTTTGGGGTACATCCGGAGTACACCCAAATGGGAGCAATAAGTGGATTATTGAAGTCGGCCGTAACAATCGTATCGAAATCGATATTGAGAGCAAATGCTCACCGTATCCTTGAAATGATTGGTAATTGTATCTGTTGCTCAATTTGATTCTTATACTTTGCATACCTTATTACTTGTAATACATGACATGTTTTCAAAAAGAGGTTTTTCATAAGTTAACTGGAAAAAAAAGAGTTTCAAAACGTATTTCTCATTCCCCTTCGTTGAGTTCATAAAGACTCACCCACTTTTATCATCTCAGGTGAAAAAGACCAGGAACAGCTACCCGAGGACAACATGCCTATTGATGACTCCTTGGAATGATTGCTTGCCCTACGTGCCTTACTTGACTATGGCCATTTTGTGAACGATATGTTGCTTGAAGACTATTCCTTATGTTGCTTGTTATTGTATTGTAAATGACCCCCATTGTAATTTGGGATCTAATTTTGGCTTGTACTAATCATAACTAGTTAGACACTCTTATGGTCGTTTTTGCTATCGCTACTGGTTAGTATCTATCACAGGCTTATGAAGTATCAGGTAAAGGATTAAGTAAAATGAATCTATCCAATTTTAAGCAGGTACTCACTGCTAAGCTAAGATCAACAGGTACCGGTGTAACTAGATTGACAAATAAACGAGACAATGTTATCATGCTAGGTTGTTAATCAAACAAGACTTCGAGATAACTAGTAGGCATTTCGATTGGTGATAAATAGTAATCTTAGTTGGAAATGAAATTGAGATTAAAAATTTTGAGGCGTTTAGAGAATTAGGTCAAAACTAAAGAGCCCAATTACAACCGTTATGCTACCAGTTTTTCAGAGAATTTGTGGAGTTTAGGCTAAACGTTAAGTGTTAAACCATCATAAACGATTAAGTACGTGAAATGACTTGAATGTTTAGATCACTCCGTAGTCTAACCTCAATAGGTCGGGTTGGGGCGTGACACCTTAGAGAAATGGTATTAGAGCTTAGATTGCTTAAGCCAGGTTTAACTTTCAGACCATAGGTAGAAGCCCTAAGATTATCGGGATTACTTGTTTATGTGTGTTATTGTGTGACAATATCAATTGTGCCTTCTCTGTTTCTATGTGCTTATGTGATTAACATGTCTTAACTGTTTCTAGAATTGTGTGTCTATATGAAATTGTATGTTGCATACCTTATACATTAAATTCTTGTTTGTCGTATTCCAATAAATTGTGCATAATAATCTGTGCCTATAGATGGCTGGCCCTAGTACCCATAATACTAATAGGAGCGGTGAGCCCCAAGAGACCAGAGATGCTCATCAAACTAATCTCGGTATGGCTATGTTTAATATGATGGCGAATGCTATGGATCGCGTGTCGTGAGTGATGGAACGTCAAGATGCACGTGAAGCAAACAACAACAACAACAACAGGAATGGTGGTAACCATGGGAGAAACAACAGAATGCGGGAGTTCCTTGACCTTCACCCGTCCAAATTCTATGGGGAAGCTGATGATGAAAAGGCAGAGGCTTGGCTATCTGAGACTGAAAGGATTGTCAGCCCACTTAACTACATTGACGAGGAAAAGATGGAGTTCGTTGTGTTTCTGTTGCACGGGGATGCTGAGCATTGGTGGCACACTGTGGAGGCACTTTGGGAAACTGATCATACATATCTCTTGTGGGGTAATTTCGTTAAGGCATTCAAGGAGAAATACGTACCTGCAATTTCCAGGCAGAGGCGAATTGAGGAATTCATGCACTTGAACCAGGGTAACATGACGGTGGCCAGTATGAGGCTCATTTTGACCGACTGTTCTGCTATGCTCAGTACATGATCAGTACCCCTGAGGCGAAGATGTGAAAATTTACGAATGGATTGAGGCCAGAAATCCAGGATCAATTGGCTTCGCACGACTTCGCTACCTATTATGCTCTCCTTGCGATTGCCTCCCAAGTTGAGAAGAGGAAGCTTGATAGAGCCGGTTTGAGCCAGCAAAACAAGAAACCGTATCGGCCTCCATGTCAACAGAGGAAATTCCAGAGTTAGATTCGCAGTCAGAGCCAGAGCCATAACAGACCAGTTAATAACCGTGGCCCGACTAAAGCACCATTAGCCTATTCCACTTGCGAATCCACAAGTAGTTCACATACTACTCAGACTGTCACATGTTCTTACTGTAACAGGAAGGGTCACACCAAGGCCCAGTGTTGGAGGAAATCGGGACGATGCGTAGGGTGTGGCAGCGATCAACACCAGGTCAAGGATTGTCCTAAATGGCAAGGGGACAAAATCAGATTAAACCAGCTGGTAGAGGCAAGACTCCAGTTCCTAGAGTTCAAGCCCGAGCTTATGCTATTGAGTGGGAGGAGCTTCCTGAGGAGACCGCTATTGTTGAAGGTACATTCTTGATACTGAATCAACTTGTTAGGGTGCTAATTGATCCAGGTGCTACTCATTTATTTATTACTCCCTTATGTGTGCAACGTGTGAAACTACGAGTTGTATGTTTGCCTTATGAAGTAGAAGTTGGTACTCCGATGGCTTCTAAACTTGTTACTCGCTCAGCTTATAAAGCATGTAAAATCCAAATTAAGGATAGGCAATTCTCAGCCAATCTTATTGTATTACCCTTTCGAGACTATGAAGTCATCTTAGGGATGGACTGGTTGGCAAAGCATCATGCCCAACTAGATTACCGGACGAAGATTGTAATATTCCAGATACCTGGTAAACCAATATTGGAGGTAATGGGTCGAAGAGACTTCACCGGGAGTTCCATCATTTCATCTACGAAAGCAGTGAAGTCCTTGAGAAAATGATGTAGTGGATACTTAGCTTACCTCATCAACAAGCTGTCGGACAAAGTTAAGTTGGAGGATATGCCAGTGATTAAAGATTATGCGGATGTGTTTCCAGAAGAATTGCCAAGTTTACCCCCAAATCAGTAGATCAAGTTCATTATAGAATTACTGCATAGCACCCAGCTGATATCTAAAGCTCCCTATCGTATGGCACCAGCCGAGCTACAAGAACTGAAGGACCAATTGCAAGGATTGTTGAAGAAGGGGTTTGTTCAACCAAGTTATTCTCCGTGGGGAGCGCCAGTCCTATTTGTAAAGAAGAAAGACGGAACATTGAGGCTATGCATCGATTACCGAGGATTGAACCAAGTGACTGTCAAGAATAAATACCCACTTCCATTGATCAATGAGTTGTTTGATCAACTTCAGGGAGCTAAAGTGTATTCGAAGCTTGACTTGAGGCAAGGGTACTACCAATTGCGAATCAAAAAGGAGGATGTGCCTAAAACGGCTTTCAGGACGAGATATGGGCATTATGAATATGTGGTGATGCCATTTGGGCTAACTAACGCCCCTGCAGCTTTTATGGACTTGATGCACAGGGTGTTTCAACCCTACTTGGACCAATTTGTGGTGATCTTTATTGATGATATTTTGGTATACTCGAAATCCGAGGCTGAGCATGAACAACATCTGCGATTGGTACTGCAGAAACTTCGAGAGCATCAATTGTATGCAAAGTTTAGCAAATGCGAATTTTGGTTGCAGCAGATTGCATTTTTGGGGCACATCATATCCTAAGAGGGAATAGCAGTGGATCCAGCAAAGATAGAAGTGGTGATATCTTGGAAGAAGCCATAAAATGTTACGGAGGTTCGGACTTTTCTAGGTTTAGCCGGCTATTATCGAAGGTTCATGAAGGATTTCTCAAATATCGCAGGACCGCTTACAAAGCTCACTCAAAAGAAAACAAAGTTCGTGTGGGATGACAAGTGTGAGAACAGCTTTCAAGAATTGAAGAAAAGATTGACTACCGCACCTATTCTTGCATTGCCGGAAGGGAGTCAAGGTTTTGTAATCTATAGCGATGCTTCGAAGGAAGGATTGGGTTGTGTGTTGATGCAAAATGGTAGAGTGATTGCGTATGCTTCTAGGAAACCGAAACCGTATGAATTGAACTACCCGACACATGATTTGGAGTTAGCGACTATTGTGTTTGCACTCAAGAAATTGAGGCACTATCTATGGGGTAACAAGTTCGAGGTGTTTACTGATCACAAGAGCTTGAAATACTTGTTCTCACAAAAAGAGTTGAACATGAGGCAAAGACGGTGGATGGAGCTTTTGGATGATTATAACTGCACAATCAATTATGTGCTCGGTAAAGCAAATGTAGTTGCAGATGCCTTAAGTCGAAAAGTGAGCATGGCAAAACTAGACGTTAAAGTGCAGGAGTTGTTAGAGGAAGCATTTTTGTGGAAATCACAATTGACTCAAAAAGGGTTACTATTTGCCACTACACAAGTTCAATCGACCTTGTTGTCTGAATTACGAGAGGCTCAACAGAAGGACCAACAGTTTTAGAAGATTAAAGAAAGCAACACATATTTCAAGTTTCATGATGATAGTATTTGGAGGTTTAGGAATCGGATTTGTGTTCCTAATGAGCCAGAGTTGAAAAAGAAGATTCTTGAAGAGGCCCATAACTCAAGTTATACTATTCACCCCAGTGGAACAAAGATGTACCAGGATTTGAAGCAGCACTATTGGTAGAATAACATGAAGAGAGAGATTGCGGAGTTTGTGGCACGGTGTTTGACTTGCCAGAGAGTCAAAGCAGAAAATCAACGACCAGCAGGTTTACTTCAACCATTGGAACTTCCTCAATGGAAATGGGAACCCATAACTATGGACTTTGTCATGGACCTGCCCAGGTCACAAAAGGGTCATGATGCCGTTTGGGTTATAGTGGATAGATTGACCAAGTCAGCGCACTTCTTACCGATGAACAAGGAGGATAGTCTTAAGAAATTGGGAGATATGTATGTAGCGGATATTGTAAGGTTGCACGGGATGCCTGTGAGTATTGTGTCGGATAAGGATCCTCGTTTTACTTTCCGATTTTGGAAGAGATTGCAAGAAGCTTTGGGAACGAAGTTGAGTTTCAGCACGACTTATCACCCTCAGACTGATGGACAATCTGGGAGAACTATTCAGATTCTAGAAGATATGCTGAGAGCGTGTGTTTTAGTCTTTGGAAAAGGTTGGGAGAAATATCTGTCTCTAGCGGAGTTCGCTTATAATAACAGTTATCAGGCCACTATCGGGATGGCCCCATTTGAGGCATTGTATGGACGTAAGTGTCGATCCCCAATTTACTGGGATGAAGTAGGTGAGATGAAGACTTTTGACCTGACCCTTCTACATGAACTTATGAAGACTGTTGATAATGTCCACCTCATCCGGAAACGGATGCTTACCACCCAAAGCTGGCAGAAAAGTTACGCAGACCGACGGAGACGGAGTCTAGAGTTTGAGGTCGGCGACAAGGTATTCTTGAAGATATCACCTCGGATGGGACTGATTAAACACAGAAATGGTGGAAAGTTGAGCCCGAGGTTTGTAGGACCATTTGAGATAATTGAGCAGGTTGGCAAATTGGTGTATCGCCTGGAACTACCCCAAAACCTCTCCATTATTCATGACGCCTTTCATGTTTCAATGCTACAGAAATATCACCCTGATCCGTCGCATATCTTGGAGCTAGAGCCGTTGCAGCTTCGAGAGAACTTTTCTTATGAAGAGAAGCCCATTCGGATCCTAGACCAGCAAGATCGGGAGTTGCGCAACAAATCTATACTGATGGTGAAAGTGTTATGGGATCATCATGGAGTTGAAGAAGCAACGTGGGAAAGGCGATACCAGATGGAGCAACAGTATCCAGCATTATTTCAAAGGTAATATTGAATTTCGGGATGAAATTCTTTTAAGGAGGGGAGGATGTGAGGCCCGACCTCGATTTGTGTGCGATACCTCGTTTCATGTGCCCTAACCTAGATCGCGTGCCTTGACCTAGGTTTAAGACTCATGTTTCGTTTTGTGTGCCTTGGATTGAATTACATGTATTCTTTTAGGGTTGCGTGCATTTGGTTGGAAAACGTGCATTCGTCTCGTAGTTCGTGCCTTATCTATTAGTGCGTGCCCTAAACCTAGGAAAGCGTACCCGCACGCTAATCAAGAAAGCATCTTACACGAAGCACTAGATCATTAATTAATCCTACAAACTCCACTAACTAATATTAAAATGCTAATTCAACTCACTAGAAGACGAAATTGCACCGAAAGCTAAACATTCTTATTCTTTATTCTTTTTACATATTCCAAGCACATGCAATAAAATAAGCTCAACCAAGACAAAAATTCAGAATTTTCCACTAGCTTGGCCGACCACATGGAGCATTTGACAATGCTTTGCAATTTCAAAATTAAACATAGACAACCACATGCACATACTAAGAACATGGTTACTAAGCTAGGAATTAGAGAATCTCAAGTTATCTCTCGGCCAAGCAAGGAGAAAAGTCGACCTTGTGCATCATCAAGAGCTTTGTGCATCTTCATTTTTGTCTTGCTAAGGTGAGGGCAAAAACTCCTTTGAAAAGCTTTCAAAAACCACATGCATGCCTTTAAATGTCTATTTTTACCTCTGTACTTGTGATATATGTGTGTACATGAGCTTTGGTAAACATGCATGGCAAGATATTTGGCTAGAATGTGAAGATAATTGAAATCGCGTAAATGACAGCCTTTTGACTTGTTGGAGCGAAGTGAATTTGACCAGGTAAATTATGTTAAAAATGCGTGAAAATTGGTTGGTGACTAGTTTGGCCATTTCTGAGCATTTTTCATAGACATAGGCCAAAGCCAATTGTGACTCTAGGATCCCCAAAATGGCAAAACATCGAAAGGTGTCCAAATCTGGAGAATCTGGGAAAATGAAGCAGGTTTTGGCAGATTCACTATCCTTGTAGAACGAACCCGTTTTGACTTAGTACATGATATCCAAAATGCATGCAATTTGGTATTCTCCAAGATTATTCAGTTCTTGACATTTTTGTCAGAAATAGACTAAGGAAAAATCTGACCCTAAGGTCCTAAAAAACGACAAGTATTGAAATGTGTACAAATCTGGACAGTTTTGCCCAGTCTCATGGTTTTGGCTATAACTCTTGAACCCAAACTCCGAATGATGCGAGGTTTGTTTATGGATATAGTTCACTACTTAAGCTTTAATTTGACATTTTGTTCACTGGAATTGTGTATTGTTTTCTTGTCTCAATGATTGTGAGAAAACAGACCATTGCAATGAGGTTTTCATATAGTGACATGCTTTGAAAATTATTGTAACTTCTCTTGTTGTATTAAATGCTTGGGATTGTGGCACTTGGATGTTGTGTGGACTGTTTTGAATGCTTGAGGGTGTTTTAAATAATCGATGCATGGCTTGAGTTTAATTACACAACTTGGGGCTTAATCGTACGGGTGAGCATGAATTGAAACCCTAGTGACTAGAAAAACTTGCTAAGTGTTGATCCTATGAATATCGTGTTTAATTATATGATTAGTAGGCTGCCCGTAGTTTCCCTCATAGCCCTAAATGTGATTCTGACAATTACACGTTGATAAGTAGACCTTTCATACACCCGGTTCCACGTAGATGTCGTTGCATGTTGTATGACCTTATTATTTGATTGCGTGAACCCCAAAATGAGTTATATGACTTGATTCACATGTGTTACATGGCTGTCCGTTTAATATTCATATAACTCCATGCGTTTTACAAGTGAAATTACATGTCAAACTTGCTTCGTTTGTTTACTTGTCAACGTGCGATCTTATAATTGCTCGGAGGCAACCTAGTTTGTTGTCCTCCTAATGTGATATGTTAAATGTTATAAATGTGCATTGCATACAAGGTTGCAACCTTTCATTGTGGCATGGTAGCATTTCACGCACGCTGGGCAGCATCGGGCTTGCCGGTGCTACCATGACTACCATGGTCCAATTCCCTCTCTCACTTGGCATTCCACCCTAGGAGAGTTAGGTCATAGATTTTCAAGGTATATTCGGAGTACACCCAAATGGGAGCGATAAGTGGATTATTGAAGTCGGCCGCAACAATCGTATCAAAATCGATATTGAGAGCAAATGCTAACCGTTTCCTTGAAATGATTGGTAATTGTATTTGTTGCTCAATTTGATTCTAATACTTTGCATACCTTATTACTTGTAATACATGACATGTTTTCAAAAAGAGGTTTTTCATAAGTTAACTGGAAAAAAAAAGAGTTTCAAAACGTATTTCTCATTCCCCCTTGCTGAGTTCATAAAAACTCACCCTCTTTTATCATCTCAGGTGAAGAAGACCAGGAACAGGTACCCGAGGACAACGTGCCTATTGATGACTTCTTGGAATGATTGCTTGCCCTACGTGCCTTACTTGACTATGGCCATTTTGTGAACGATATGTTGCTTGAAGACTATTCCTTATGTTGCTTGTTGTTGTATTGTAAATGACCCCCGTTGTAATTTGGGGTCTAATTTTGGCTTGTACTAATCATAACTAGTTAGACACTCTTATGGTCGTTTTTGCTATTGATACTGGTTAGTATCTATCACAGGCATATGAAGTATCTGGTAAAGGATTTAGTAAAATGAATCTATCCAATTTTAAGCAGGTACTCACTGGTAAGCTAAGATCAACAGGTACTGGTGTAACTAGATTGACAAATAAATGAGACAGAGTTATCATGCTATGTTGTTAATCAAACGAGACTTCGAGATATCTAGTAGGTATTTCGATTGGTGATAAATAGTAATCTTAGTTGGAAATGAAATTGAGATTGAAAATTTTGAGGCGTTTATAGAATTAGGTCATAACTAAAGAGCCCAATTACAGTCGTTATGCTGCCGAATTTTCAGAGAATTTGTGGAGTTTAGGCTAAACGTTAAGTGTTAAACCTTCATGAACGATTAAGTACGTGAAATGACTTGAATGTTTTGATCACTCCCTAGTCTAACCTCAATAGGTCGGGTTGGGGCGTAATAGCGGAGTCCTAAAAGGAACAAACACTGATCCCTGGTCGGCATCGTTTATGGTTGAGACTAGGACGGTATTTGATCGTCTTCGAGCTCCCAACTTTCTTTCTTGATTAATGAAAGCATCGTTGGCAAATGTTTTTGCAGTTGTTCGTCTTTCATAAATCCAAGAATTTCACCTCTGACTATGAAATACGAATGCCCCTGACTGTCCCTGTTAATCATTACTCAGATCCCGAAGGCCTACTCAATAGGATCGAAATCCAATAATGTTATATCATGCTAATGTATACAGAGTGTAGGCTTGCTTTGAGCACTCTAATTTCTTCAAAGTAACAGCGCCGGAGGCACGAACCGGCCAGTTAAGGCCAGGAGCGCATCACCGGCAGAAGGGACGAGACGACCGGTGCACACCTGAGGTGGACCGGCCAACCCATCCCAAAGTCCAACTACAAGCTTTTTAACTACAACAACTTAAATATACGCTATTGGAGCTGGAATTACCGCAGCTGCTGGCACCAAACTTGCCCTCCAATGGATCCTTGTTATGGGATTTAGATTGTGCACATTCCAATTACTAGACTCTTTGAGCCTGGTATTGTTATTTATTGTCACTACCTCCCCGTGTCAGGATTGGGTAATTTGTATGCCTGCTGCTTTCCTTGGATGTGGTAGCCGTTTCTCAGGGTCCCTCTCTAGAATCGAACCCTAATTCTTTGTCACCCGTCACTACCATGGGAGGCCAATGTTCTACCATCGAAAGTTGATAGGGCAGAAATTTGAATGATGAGTCGCCGGCACAAGGGCCGTGCGATCCGTCGAGTTATCATGAATCGTCGCAGCAACGGGTAGAGCCCGCGTCGACCTTTTATCTAATAAATGTATCCCTTCCAGAAATCAGGGTTTGTTGCACGTATTAGCTCTAGAATTACTACGATTATCCGAGTAGTAGATACCATCAAACAAACTATAACTGATTTAATGAGTCATTCGCAGTTTCACAGTCTGAATTAGTTCATACTTACACATGCATGGCTTAATCATTGAGACAAGCATATGACTACTGGCAGGATCAACCAGGTAGAATTCCTCACAGACGCCGGTGTCGCACGAGGCACATCGTCCCCTAAGGGTCGACGGCTCGAGACAAGCGCACGACCGTCGTACACGATTAGCAACAAACACTGATTTTGGGCAAAGAGAGGCCAAGGATCCCATACCGTCATGGTGTGCTGCATACGAGAGATCGAGTGACGCCCCACGAGCCACGTGTGCTGCACTTGTTGGAGTAAGCAGCGTGGAACACGGGACGTGCTTAGAGGTTCGCTTCACGTCGTCCACGGAGGTAGACGAAAGGCAAAAGATGGACGATGTGACTTTATACTGCCTTCTTTGTAGGTACGCAACACAGGAAACCGACCTACCGACCGAGGCAACGTAAGCACCCGGCTTGCGAATGAAGAGGCAAGCTGGGGCGGACATCGCTGCTCAAGCAGGGATCCAACCGACCCATACAAGCCGACCACCACTCACGCGCTATCATGTTCGCCATTCCCAGACCCCCAAGCCAGTAACCGCCGCACCATCTAGGCAATGGAAGCCCTTCATACAGACAGAACTGGCAAGATGGCCCAAGAACGCACCGTTAGGCACGAAGAATTTTTGAGGGACAAGGGACAGGAACGGCACGATGTGCATGACTAGGCCGCACGTCGCAAGCTTAAGAGCCTATTTCGTGGTGCTCGACCAAGTACCGAGTGCACGCACTTGAGATACTAACCGAAAGCGGACCTCCTGCCCATGCGGTGCTTGGATCGCCACAACACAAGGCCATGTCCATCGCATTATGACTCAA
Source organism: Ehretia macrophylla (assembly GCA_037974665.1). NCBI lineage: Eukaryota > Viridiplantae > Streptophyta > Magnoliopsida > Boraginales > Ehretiaceae > Ehretia > Ehretia macrophylla. The sequence goes on from CM075766.1 coordinate 61,118,955, forward strand.
CGAGGACCATGGCGTCGTGTGCTAGGTGATTTGCGCAGGCCCATGGGAACACACCGTGGAACGGCTTCGAGGCAGCACGGTGCTTGGATCGCCACAACATTGAAGCTCTAGCCATCGTCTCATCGCAACGCTTGCGTCATCACTTAACAAAAGCCAACGTCGTGTGCTAGGCGATTCGCGTATCGCGTAGTCCCCCACCGTCCCCCTATATTCACCCACATGCACGGAACAGGACAAGCAAACTTCCTGCCCACGCAGTGCTTGGATCACCATGACACTAAACCACGTCCGTCGCATTACGACTCAGCAAGGTCCATGGCGTCGTGTGCTAGGCGATTCACGTATCGCACAGGCCTATGGGAACATACCGTGGGACAGCTTTGAGGCAGCACGGTGCTTGGATCACCACGACATTGAAGCATCAGCAATTGTCTCTTCAAAACGCTCACAGCATTGCTTAACGAAAGTCAATGCCACGCATGCTAGGCAATCCGCACATCACGCATGCATCCCACCATCCTCCTGTATGCACCCGTATGCTCAGAACGGGACAAGCAAACTGCCTTCATACCTACGCGGTGCTTGGATCGCCATGACACTAGACCCCGTCCATCGCATTTCGACTCAACGAGGACCATGGCATCTTGTGCTAGGCGATTCGCGCATCGCACAGGCACGTCAGAACCCCCGGGGGTCGGCTTCAAGGCCGCATGGTGCTTGGATCGCCATAACATTAAAGCATCAGCAATCATCTCATCACAATGCTTGCGTCATTTCTTAATGAAAGCCAATGCCACGCATGACCCTACCATCCCCCAAGAGCAACCCAAGCCCACGCGGTGCTTGGATCGCCACGACACTAGACCATGGCCGTGCGCATCTACTCGGCAACGGCCATGGCTTTGTGTGCTAGGCGATCCATGCATCGCGCAGGCCCAACAACACGTCGGGGGACGGGAATGTCCCCCAACGTGTACCTAGCCAGTGGCACGGGGATGGCTAGTTTTGTGCTTGGGCAACTACTCACCCCATCATTAGTCATCCCAATGACGTAGATAGTGTTGTGGCACCAAGACGGATAATAAGGGGCTAGGGAAACCACCATGTTCCTTATTAGCCATCCTAGTGCAGCGCCAATGGACATACTAGGGGACGTGGGGCAGGAGTGGCACGGCCCCATTTCATGGGTATGCAATGCAATACCTCGGTGTGATTCACTCGGTAGGCATTCCTGCCACAATATAGCCCGCGATATAGCCCATAATGTGCCACGAAGTGCCCACAACGTCCCCTGCATGGACCTTGACCAGGGGACTTGACATCACATACCCCCCTATAGTACATTTTGATGCAAAAACCCAAGTGAAAAAAGTAGCAGTATACGCGCCCCATGCAGGCCATATGCACGCTCCATCGTGCGGCATACGCGCCCCATGCGCGCACCTTAGTGCGGCATGGGCGCCCTATGAGTGCACCTTCGAGCAGCATGTGCCCACAATCGTGCGGCATGGACACCCTATGTATGCACCTTCGTGCGGCATACGCGCACCATCGTGCGGCATGGGTGTCCCATGCGCGCACCTTCGTACGGTATGTGGGCCACATACACGCACCATCGTGTTGCATGCGTGTCCCATGCGCATACCTTCGTGTAGCATGGCCGCCCTATACGCACACCTTTTTGCGGCATGCGGGTCACATGCGCGCACCATCGTGCGACATGGGCGCCCTATGCATGCACCTTCGTGTGGCATGCGGGCTACATGCGCGCACCATAGTGCAGCATGCGCTCCCTATGCATGCACCATCGTACGGCATGGGTGCCCCATGCGCGTATCTTAGTGTGGCATGCGGGCCACATGCGCTCACCATCGTGCGGCATGCGCGCACCATCGTGCAGCATGGGAGCCCCATGCGCGCACCTTCGTGTGACATGCAGGTCACATGTGGGGTTCATCGTGTGGTATGCGTACCCCATGCGCTAACCTTCGAGCGGCATGCGCCCACCATCGTGCGGTATAGGCGCTCCATGCGCTCACCTTCATGCGATATGTGCGCACCATCGTGAAGCATGGGCACCCCATGTGCGCACCTTCGTGCGGCATGTGGGCCACATGTGCGCACCATCGTGCGGCATGCACTCACCTTCGTGCAGCATGGCCGTCCCATGCAGGCACCTTCTTACGACATACGGGCCAAATGAGCGCACTATCGTGCGACACGGGTGCCCCATGTGCGCAACTTCGTGCGGCATGCGTGCATCATCATGCGGTATTGTCGCCCAAGTGCTTACCCCATCGTGCCCGATACGCAACCCTACTGCGTGACATCCTCGCCAAATCGTGCCCCAACTGTGTGCCAAGCTGTAGCTCATCCGAGGCCAAGTGCGTGCCCCATCTAAGGCCCCAAGTACATGCCCCATCCAAGGCCCAATCGTGCGCTGTCGTGCAACACCGTGGGCAGTCGTGCCGCAACCATTCACCAACGTGCCGAGCTGTGCCAAAGAAACAGGCATAACCTTAGTCACCATTAATGCTCAGGGAAGAACGTTAGGCACCTCACTAGGCCGGCCGCATACAAGGTCGGATTTAAATTTTTTGTCATCTCTTACGAAGCAAACATAGGCTGTCTAATACTTGGCCACTCAAGGTGATGCCCGGGGTCGGCCGGTAGTGGGCACATTAGCACTTGGGCATAGTACATGGCACTTAGGCATCATTGGGCATAGCACTTGGGTGCACATAGCACTTGGGCATAGAGCTTAGGTGCACATAGCACTTGGGCATCAATGGGTACAGCTGATAGCACTTGGGCATCATTGGGCATAGCACATAGCACTTGGGTATAGCAGTTTGGGCATTCACACGTTGACACTTGGGCATCATTGGGCATAGCAGTTGGGTATAGCACTTGGGCATTCGCGCATCGACACTTAAAACTTATTGCGTCGACACTTAAAACTTATGACATCAACACTTGGGCATCCTTGTGCATAGCACATAGAACTTGAGCATCCTTGGGCATAGCACATAGCACTTAGGCATAAATGGGCATCATCGTTGCCTCAAAACCCCACGACTCTTGCAACGACACTATAGCAAGCAGCGAGCATGGCAAACTAACTTGGGCTAATGTTATTCAGATTTGGGTGCAGAGAACTTGGCAACACTTGGGCATTTGTGCGTCGACACTTGGGTTTCAACTTATGACTTACTTAGGCACTTGGAGACACACTTGGGGCACAGCATGGGGCGTCGAACCTCTTGGTCAGTTTGGTAGAAATAGTATTAGTTGATGTAATGGGACGGGACTGGATTATGGATCGGGTGGAGTTGGGCGAGGAGGGGGAAGGGACGAATCAGAGTGACAAAGGGCTGAATCTCAGTGAATCATGGCAGCAAGGCCACTCTGCCACTTACAATACCCCGACGCGTATTTAAGTCATCTGCAAAGGATTCTGCCCACCGCTCGATGAGAATTGTACTTCAAGGCGGCCGGCGCGATGCTTCCATCGCAACAGCTTGGCAAACGACACTTGCCCTTAGGGACCGGAGGCTTCTACTGTTGGTCGATGTACGACGGGTGGGCGAACACGTCACTTCTACCCCGGATTCTGACTTAGAAGCATTCAGTCATAATCCAGCACACGGTAGCTTCGCACCACTAGCTTTTCAACCAAGCGCGATGACCAATTGTGCGAATCAACGCTTCTTCTCGTACTAGGTTGAATTACTATTGCGACACTGTCATCAATAGGGTAAAAGTAATCTGTCTCACGACAGTCTAAACCTAGCTCACGTTCCCTATTAGTGGGTGAACAATCCAACACTTTGTGAATTATGCTTCACAATGATAAGAAGAGCTGACATCGAAGGATCAAAAAGTAACGTCGCTATGAACGATTGGCTGCCACAAGCCAGTTAGCCATGTGGTAACTTTTCTGACACCTCTTGCTTTAAATTCCAAAGGTCTAAAGGATCGTTAGGCCATGCTTTCACGGTTCGTATTCGTACTGGAAATCAGAATCAAACGAGCTTTTACCCTTCTGTTCCACATGAGATTTATGTTCTTGTTGAGCTCATCTTAGGACACCTGCGTTATCTTTTAGTAGATATGCCGCCCTAGCCAAACTCCCTACCTGACAATGTCTTACGCCCGAATCAGCCCGCAGAGCGAGCCTTAGGTCCAAAAAGAGGGGCAGTGCCCCGCCTCCGATTCACGGAATAAGTAAAATAACGTTAAAGTAGTGGTATTTCACTTTCGCCTTTCGACTCCCAGTTATCCTACACCTCTCAAGTCATTTCACAAAGTTGGACTATAGTCAAGCTTAACATGGTCTTCTTTCCCCGCAGATTTTGCCAAGCCCGTTCCCTTGGCTGTGGTTTCACTGGATAATAGACAGGGATAGTGAGAATCTCGTTAATCCATTTATGTGCATCACTAATTAGATGATGAGGCATTTGGCAACCTTAAGAGGGTCATAGTTACTCCCGCCGTTTACTATCGCATGGTTGAATTTCTTCACTTTGACATTTAGAGCACTGGGCAGAAATCACATTGCATGAGCATCCGCAAGGACCATCGCAATGCTTTGTTTTAATTAAACAGTCAGATTCCCCTTGTCCGTACCAGTTCTGAGCTAGCTGTTCGACGCCCGGGGAAGGCCCCCGAGGGAACCGTTCCCTGTTCGTCCCCCGGCCGGCACACGACGACCAACTCTCATCGCGGGAGCAGCTCGAGCAGTGTGCCGACAGCCGACGGGTGTGAAACTGGGACCCCCGTGCCCAACCCTCAGAGCCAATCCTTTTCTTGAAGTTACAGATCCATTTTGCCGACTTCCCTTGAATACATTTTTCCATCGACTAGAGGTTGTTCACCTTGGAGACCTGATGCGGTTATGAGTACAACCGGGAGTGGATGGCACTCGATCCTTTGGATTTTCAAGGGTCGTCGGGGGCGCACTGGATACCGCATGACGTGCGGTACTTTTCCAGCCGCTGGACCCTACCTCCAGCTGAGCCGTTTCTAGGGTAGGCAAGCTGTTAAACAGAAAAGATAACTCTTCCCGAGGCCCCCGCTGACGTCTTCGGACTCCCTAACATTGCCATCAACTGCCACATCCCGGTTCAGGAATTGTAACCCGATTCCTGTTGGTGCACGAGCGGAACGCTCTATCTGTTGGGCTTTCCCCGACCCTTAGGATCCACTAACCCATATACAAATGCCGTTCACATGGATCCTTTCCTCTCTTCGGCCTTCAAAGTTCTCATTTGAATATTTGCTACTACCTGTAAGATCTCTTACCTCGTAGTGCGTGCCATAGACATAGGAAAACGTGCCCGCACGCTAATCAATAAAGAATCCTACACAAAGCACTAGACTATAAAATAATCCTACGAACACCACTAACTATTATTATAATCCTAATTCAAATCTCTACAAAATCCACTAACTCTTATTTTAATCCTAAGCCAAATTCAACTCAATATTTTAATGTTCAAACATTCTTTATTCTTATTCTTTATTCCTACTCTTTTGCAAAACCCATGCACCTACAATAAATTATTCCAAAAACAAGACAAAAAATTCAGAATTTAACATCACTTGGCCGACCATACCTTGTCCTTGAGCAAAAATTTGAACAACATAACTTATTCATGCATGCTAAGACACAATCTTACACATTGTCATATCTTTTCCATACACCAAAGCATTATTTTACTAAACACCATGCTCCACATTCTCAGCCACATCACTAAGTATGCCAAACAATTCAAACATGCTCCAAAAGATAACACAAATTCAGTTTTTGCAAGCCTATAGCTGACCACATGCACAAACATATCATTTATTTATCTCAAAACTCTCTCAAGCTCTCATTCTCTCTCCTTCTCTCTCATTTTGACCATGGCATCTCTTGAGCTTCTAAGACCTCAATCTCACTCTCTAGGACACTCCAAGCATCGGCCATAGCAAGATAATCAAGCAAGGATAGCTCAAAATCACACACAAAGCTCAAAAACAAGGATTTTGTGCTCATTTGCTAAATCTTCAAAGAGGTGAGGGCTAAAACTCTTTTAAAAGCTTTCAAAAACCACATGCATGCCTTCATATGTCTATATTTACCTCTGTACTTGTTGTATATGTGTGTACATGAGCTTATGCAACCATGCATGGCAAGATATTTGGCTAGAACTTGAAGATAGATAAAATCGCATAGCTGGCAGATTTCTGACTTGGTAGAGCGAGGTGCATTTGACCTAGTAAATGAGGTTGAAAATGTGTGACAATTGGTAGGTGATTAGTTTTGCTAGTTCTGAGAATTTTTTGTAGAAATAGGCCAAGGCCAAATTTGAATCTAAGTTCTCCAAAATGGAAAAATATCGAAAGGTGTCTAAATCTGCAAAATGGGGGAAAATGGAGCAAGTTTTTGACAGGTCACTGGCCTTGTAGAATGAAACTATTTTGGCCTAGTAAATGATATTGAAAATGCATGAAATTTGGTAGGTTGATATATTTTTCAGTTCTGGACATTTTAGTCAGAAATATACTAAAGCCAATTCTGATTTCTAAGACCCTCACAAATAGAAAAATTCGCAATGTGTCTAAAACTGGACAGTTTTGAGTAGTCTCACGGTTTTGGCCATAACTCCTAAATCCAAACTCCAAATGATGCAAGGTTTGTTCCTAGATTTAAATAACTCATTAAGATTTAATTTGACACTTTGTTCACTGAAATTGGAGATTGTTTGCTTGTCTAATAGAATGTGGGAAAACAGACCATTTTGGTGAGGTTTTGTTTAGTGATATGCTTTGAAACATGTTGTAACTTCTCTTGTGGTATTGAATGCTTGGAATTGTGGCACTTAGATGTTGTGTGGACTGTTTTGGCTGGTTGAGGTTGCTTAATTTGATTGATGTATGACTTGGGGTCACTAATTGATGAATGATTTGCTTAACCGCATGTGTAAGCACGGAATTAAGGCCCTATTGCTTATGAAAACTTGTTAAGTGATGATCCTATGGCTAAATGCATTCAATTGTGTGGTTATTAGGCTGCCTAATAAATGTTAAGCATTCTTGAAAAGGTTTAAGTGTTACTTGTGGTGCTTAGCAAACAAAACCAACCCCGAACACGGCCTTGTAAACCCTAATGGCCCCGTAGACTCCCAAGTCATAGACCACTCTTGTATGAATTATAAATTGATGTTGAGGAATGTTAATGGGCTGCCCGGAATTGTTTTTATAACTCTAAATATGATTCCCGATGATTACATGTTGATAAGTAAACTCTTCTTGCACCCGGTCTCATGTAAACGTCGTTGCATGCTTGTATGATCTTATTACTTGATACATGAACCCCGAAATGAGTTATGTGACTTGATTTACATGTGTTACATGGCTGCCCGTTTAATGTTCATATAACTCTATGTGTTTTACAAAGTAAAAATTCATGTTAAGCATCTCTTTCGTTTACTTGTCGATATGTGATCTTATACTTGCTCGGACGCAACCTACTTTGTTGTCCTCCTAATGTAAATTGTTAAAAGACATTCTATGGCTTATTTGAACAGGATTACTTGGCTGCCCGTGGAAGTTTAATTGCTTTCAAATTGATATATGAAATGATTACATGTTCTTATAATGCCTTATATGCCAATATGTCAAAATGTAATCATATACTTGCTAGGAGGTAACCTACTTTGTTGACCTCCCAATGTGAAATGTTAAATGGCATACATGTGCATTGCATACAAGGTTGCAACCTTTCATTTTGGCATGGTAGCGTTTCACGCACTCCGAGCGGTATCGGGCTTGCCGATACTACCGTGACTACCATGGTCCAATCCCCTCTCTCGCTTGGGGGCTAGACTTCCTCGGAGAGTTGGGTCGTAAGATTTCGGGGTACATCCGAACTACACCCATTTGGCGTGAAAAGTGGATAATTGAAGCCGACCGCAACAACTGTTACTAAAAATGAACTTGAACGGAAGGAAGTAAGTGCTATGCGGGGGAAAGTGTTACACCTAAATGTGGTAGGAGCTACCTCTTGAGCCTGTATGAGCTACCTCTAGAGTCCTGTACGTATCAAACCATATCCTTTTTACTATGTGTTTAAGTATTCTCGTTTGGTTCCTAGAGGACTTCGGGGAGAAAATACGGATAAATGTGTTCATTTATATTTATGTTATGTTATGAACTTATTTATTCTAATTGACATGTTTTCAATGGAGTTTTCATAAGATTAACCAGAAAAGAGTTTCAAAACGTTATCTCTCGTTCCCCCTCACTGAGTTCATAAGGACTCACCCTCTTTTATCATCATAGGTGAAGCAGATTTGGAACAGGTACCCGAAGTAAAAGTGCTAGTTGATGAACCATCAGAACGACTATATGCATTGCGTGCTTTTCGTGAACATGAATGCTATTAAGGATGTTGTGTTTAATTGCAGACTGTTTATTTTGTTGATGTAAATGACCCCATTGTAATTTGGGTCTAATTTTGGCTTGTACTGATTATAACTGGACGAACTCTTTATTGGTTGTTTGCTTTCATTATCTTGGTTAGTAGTTACCATAGGCGTTTAAACCACTAGGTGAAGAATCAAACAAGTTAACTCTATCTAATTTCACTTAGGTACTCATTGTAAGCTAAAGGATAATAGGTACTTGCATAATAGGAACTGGCTGATAAACAGGACATAGTTATCATTCTAGGCTTGTCAATCAAACGAGACTATCGAGATAAATTATTAGGCATATCTATTGATAACAAAATTGGAAATTTTAATTGGAATTGAATCAATGATTAAAGGCTTTGAGGCATTTTAGAAAATAGGTCAAACCAAAGGTCTTAAATATAGCCGTCTTGCTGCCGGATTTTCGGAAAATCTTTTGGAGTTCTAAATCTATGTTAAGTATTAATCGTAAGAAATGACCAAGTCGTACAAATAGCGTAAAAAAAAATTAGGTCATTCCCTAGTCTAGCCTCCATAGGTTGGATTGGGGCGTGAGAGCTTATATTAGAATGGTATCAAAGCTTAGTTTATTAACCAGGCATTAGTCGAGTTCAACTCTCGGACCATGGGTAGAAGCCCTAAGGTAATTATGATGTCTTGTTTGTATGTGTTAATATGTGCTAATGTGCTTTAATTGCTTTAAGTATTTAATATTATGTGCCTTTGTGGACCATATGTATTCTATATCATGCACACCGACACGTCCTCAATAATGCATGCATTCTTTTATACTCCTTCTTGGATACATGTGCATGTTACATAACCATGACTGACTATTTATACACATAGATAGTTAGGACTAGAACTTTCAGGGAAGTGAATTTATGCAGGAAAAAAAAAACAAAAAGGCTCGGTTGGAGATTTCTCGCATCTTTACAGGTACTAGATAGATCGTATGTATTATTAGATATGCATACATAAAATGCATAGCGCAGGTGTAATTGTTTAGGTAAAGATGTCTCCTTATCTTTGGAATACCCATGCCTGTGATTAGGTTGTTAATTTTATAGCTATAAAGTTCTTGATTCCATTAAACCGTTCTTCTAGTTATGGTTCAAGAATAAATGTTAAGGACATACAACTTTCCTTAGATATAAGAGTATATTATTGGACATGTGGAGTAGTATACATATATTCATATGCTTATAATGGAAGTTTGACTTAGGAGTTGTTTTTTAATCAAATTCTTACATCTTAAATTGGTGTAATAGACTATTTATATAATTGAATCCTTACTTGATTGGAATTAAGCATCGTTGAACCTAATAAGGTGTATACTAGCGAGTTTCAAGTTCACTCAATGGTAAGATCGTGACCTAGAAATTAAGAGATAAATTCGTAGAAATTGACAATAGGGGTTAGATTATTAAGGCATGAATAGTGTATTTAAGTGACTTAACAATGGATAACCTCAAGACATGTAGGCAACTCTGGAGACTAAGTTTAACAAGGTTGATGAATCTTTAGTATAACAAGATATAGGGATGTTGGAATCGAGGAATTCACGTAGCTAGAACTTGTGTTCGGAAGACTATACCTAAAATGTTAGGTCGAATAGAAGAGTAAGGTATTGAATTATGCATTAGATGACTAATGTTGCTAAGGTCCTAAGTTGGATATTGGTGATATTAAGGATCATGGTAATAAATTGGTGGCCCTCGGATTTAGTTGTGATTATGCAAAGTAAGTCATTCTATGCACTCGTTGTTTGGATACCCTAGAGGATGTTAGAAAACATATATCCTTAAGTAAGACCGATGGACCTAGTATGTAAACCATGGAAATAAGATTAAAGCATCTGGTTGCAAAGTGGAGTCGTTAGGGTATAAATAGTAATCATAAATAGCTAATAGTGGGTATGCATGATGATTCATGGTAAAACCTAGGACCTAAGTTCAATGAGACTTGATGCTCTTAGTTAGTTGAACATGTAAATGAGGAGAATAAGATTTCATATAGTTAAGATAGAGATGAACTAGAGTCATGATAACCCAAGAGACTACTGTTAGACCACCGTAATATGTGCACAATTTCACGTCTAGAGACTAGCTGTTGGTAGACTTCGAATTGTGGTCGTTGATAGAGGATGGATCTTGTAGTGATAATTAAATGAGTGGTTGATTACTTTTGAAGTTCTATTAAGGTATATTGAGGAATGCCTCGTGGTCATAATTCTTATGTTGACACAGCCTTGAAGTTATTTCGTGTAACAAGCTATTTGGATTAGCATGGTAAGTATCTTATGAGCTAGATCTTTTCGGTATCCATTTATATTCCTAGGATTGTTGTTGTACGGCCGGTAACCTAGTGGAACATTGATATCACTTACATGGCTATGACCCTAGCTTAGTAACATTAATGTTGAAGATATATTGATGGGCATTAAGTGTTCGAAGGAATAACTAGGCCGCTAAGTGAGTAGGACTATTGTGTTCTTAAGTCTGACGTAACCTTGGATTGAGAAGAGTAGAATTTATTTGAGGTTGAAACTATTCGTCTTAGGAGTTTTGGATAAGATTAAAAGAAATTCTGAAGCCACGTGACTTGAAAATAGAGATTTGAATAAGGAAATAAATTGTGGATCACAAGCTGATGAAACTTACTTGAAGAATTGAACTAGTGCCACATGATTAGTTTACCCATGCAATTTCGATGGCAATTTGTTGGTGATACTTAATAAACCTTAGAATTTGAGTTTAACGAATATCAACAGTCTTTCTTCTTAAGTACGAGCGTGAAGGTTAACGAAGCTGGGAATGAATGTTAGTGAATAGGAGCCTATAACTAGGAGACTAGTCACTAGAAGATTTGCTAATCTAATGTACCTATGTGATAAGAAGGACTATGATACTATCGATAGATGACGACTTGAGATGGATTAGTTTGTTTGGTGAGTTTTCCCTTAAAATAGGGTCGCATTGTGAAATGATCCATAACATGTGTTTGACCTATGTGATAACAGCTTTGAAGCTAGTAGATAGGATATGTAAATCGGATATAGACTTATCATTTTGAAATTAGTGGATGACACCATAGGATCATGGTATTACTGTGATATTCCTTTTGAGGTATGAATGCAAGATTGACACAATATAAGTCATGATTTTGAAGTCATAGTTATATTGTTAGAATACCAATGCAGCTTTGATTACTAGGTTTGGAGATTCTAACCTTAGCTAATGAACTTGACCTTAAGATCAAATGGAGAATAGAGTCGTTCAAAGGAACGAACTATGAATGTAGGGGTCACACCGAATTAAATGATTGGAGAAAGCTAGGAAGTGAATTGGTTGTGGTAAGAGAGATCACTGAACACGGGACGACCTAGAGTGGGAAATAACAAAGGTCATAATCCGTTTAAATGACCTCAACAGGTAAGAATGAATTTCGGGATGAAATTCTTTTAAGGAGGGGAGGATGTGAGGCCTGACCCCGAATAACATGTGTTACCTTGATTTGCATGCCTTAGACCTAGAATTATATGACCAACCTTGGATTACGTGTCAAGTCTTGGTTTTCATGCATGCCTCGTCATACGTGCCTTGATCTAGAATTATGTACCCTAATCCTCGATATACGTGTGATACCTAGATAAACATGTCATGACTTTGATTTACGTGCGAGACCTCGATTTGCATGTGTCTCTTCGTTTCATTTGTATTAACCTTGAACTGCGTGCCTTACCTCATAGTGCGTGCCATAGACATAGGAAAGCGTGCCCGCACGCTAATCAATAAAGAATCCTACACAAAGCACTAGACTATAAAATAATCCTACAAACACCACTAACTATTATTATAATCCTAATTCGAATCTCTACAAAATCCACTAACTCTTATTTTAATCCTAAGTCAAATTCAACTCAATATTTTAATGTTCAAACATTCTTTATTCTTATTCTTTATTCATACTCTTTTGCAAAACCCATGCACCTACAATAAATTATTCCAAAAACAAGACAAAAAATTCAGAATTTAACATCACTTGGCCGACCATACCTTGTCCTTGAGCAAAAATTTGAACAACATATCTTATTCATGCATGCTAAGACACAATCTTACACATTGTCATATCTTTTCCATACACCAAAGCATTATTTTATTAACCACCATGCTCCACATTCTTGGCCACATCACCAAGCATGCCAAACAATTCAAACATGCTCCAAAAGATGACACAAATTCAGTTTTTGCAAGCCTATAGCTGACCACATGCACAAACATATCATTTCTTTCTCTCAAAACTCTCCCAAGCTCTCATTCTTTCTCCTTCTCTCTCATTTTTTACCATGGCATCTCTTGGGCTTCTAAGACCTCAAGCTCACTCTCTAGGACACTCCAAGTATCGGCCATAGCAAGGTAATCAAGCAAGGATAGCTCAAAGTCACACACAAAGCTCAAAAACAAGGATTTTGTACTCATTTGCTAAATCTTCAAAAAGGTGAGGGCTAAAACTCTTTTAAAAGCTTTCAAAAACCACATGCATGCCTTCATTTGTCTATATTTACCTCTGTACTTGTTGTATATGTACATGAGCTTATGTAACCATGCATGGCAAGATATTTGGCTAGAACTTGAAGATAGATAAAATCGCATAGCCGGCAGATTTCTGACTCGGTAGATCGAGGTGCATTTGACCTAGTAAATGATGTTGAAAATGAGTGAAAATTGGTAGGTGACTATTTTTTCCCGTTATGAGAATGTTTTGTAGAAATAGGGCAAGGCCAAATTTGACTCTAAGGTCTCCAAAATGGCAAAATATTGAAAGGTGTCTAAATCTGCAAAATCGGGGAAAAGGTTTTTGACAGTTCATTGGCCTTGTAGAATGAAACAGTTTTGGCCTAGTAAATGATATTGAAAATGTATGAAATTTGGTAGGTTGCTAGATTTTTCAGTTCTGGAAATTTTTGTCAGAAATAGACTAAAGCCAATTCTGAATCTAAGACCCTCACAAATAGAAAAAATCGTAATGTGTCTAAAACTGGACAGTTTTGAGTAGTCTCACGGTTTTGGCCATAACTCCTAAATCCGAACTCCAAATGATGCGAGGTTTGTTCCTTGACTTAAATAACTCATTAAGATTTAATTTGACATTTTTTTCACTGAAATTGGAGATTGTTTGCTTGTCTAATAGAATGTGGGAAAACAGACCATTTTGGTGAGGTTTTGTTTAGTGATATGCTTTGAAACATGTTGTAACTTCTCTTGTGGTATTGAATGCTTGGAATTGTGGCACTTAGATGTTGTGTGGACTGTTGTGGCTGGTTGAGGTTGCTTAATTTGATTGATGTATGACTTGGGATCACTAATTGATGAATTGTTTGCTTAACCGCGTGTGTAAGCACGGAATTAAGGCCCTATTGCTTATGAAAACTTGTTAAGTGATGATCATATGGCTAAATGCGTTCAATTGTGTGGTTAGTAGGCTGCCTAATAAATGTTAAGTATGCTTGAAACGGTTTAAGTGTTACTTGTGGTGCTTAGCAAACAAAACCAACCCCGAACACGGCCTTGTAAACCCTAATGGCCCCGTAGACTCCCAAGTCATAGACCACTCTTGTACGAATTATAAATTGATGTTGAGGAATGTTAATGGGCTGCCCAGAATTGTTTTTATAACTCTAAATATGATTCCCGATGATTACATGTTGATAAGTAAAATCTTCTTGCACCCGGTCTTATGTAAACGTCGTTGCATGCTTGTATGATCTTAATACTTGATACGTGAACCCTGAAATGAGTTATATGACTTGATTTACATGTGTTACATGGCTTCCCATTTAATGTTCATATAACTCTATGTGTTTTACAAAGTGAAAATTCGTGTTAAGCATGCCTCGTTCGTTTACTTGTCAATATGTGATCTTATACTTGCTTAGAGACAACCTACTTTGTTATCCTCCTAATGTAAATTGTTAAAAGACATTATGTGGCTTATTTGAACATGATTACTTGGCTGTCCGTGGAAGTTTAATATCTTTCAAATTGATATATGAAATGATTACATGTTCTTACAATGCCTTATATGCCAATATGTCAAAATGTAATCATATACTTGCTCGGAGGAAACCTACTTTGTTGACCTCCCAATGTGAAATGTTAAATGGCATACATGTGCATTACATACAAGGTTGCAACCTTTCATTTTGGCATGGTAGCGTTTCACGCACGCCGGGCGGCATCGGGCTTGCCGGTGCTACCGTGACTATCATGGTCCAATTCCCTCTCTCGCTTAGGGGCTAGACTTCCTCGGAAAGCTGGGTCATAGGATTTCGAGGTACATCCGGAGTACACCCATTTGGCGTGAAAAGTGGATGATTGAAGCCGGCCGCAACAATTGTTACTGAAAATGAACTTGAACGACAGGAAGTAAGTGCTATGCGAGGGAAAGTGCTACAACTAAATGTGGTGGGAGCTACCTCTTGAGCCTATATGAGCTACCTCTAGAGTTCTGTACGTATCAAACCGTATCCTTTTTACTATGTGTTTAAGTACTCTCGTTTGGTTCCTAGAGGACCTCAGGGAGGAAAGACGGGTAAATGTGTTCATTTATATTTATGTTATGTTATGAACTTATATATTCTAATTGACATGTT
>CM075766.1:61139068-61164068 GCA_037974665.1 Ehretia macrophylla
GTCGTTCATAAGCTTAAACAACCATGCATGGCAAGATCTTGGCTTGGAAATGATGCTAGGTGAAGTCAAAATTGTTGACAGCTCTCTGACCAGTCTGTTCGAGGTAAGTTTAGCTAGGTAAATGATGTTTAAAATGCTTGAAAATTGGTAGACGACTATTTTGGACAGTTTTGAACATTTTTCCCAGAAATAGGATGAAGCGAATTTTGAATTTAAGGTCCTCAAAATGGCAAATCTTTAAAATGTGACCAAATCTGGAAATCTGGAAAACTGAAGCAGGTTTTGGCAGATGCACTGACCTTGTGGAACAAACCATATTTGACCTTGTAAATGATGTCCAAAATGCATGAGATTTGGTGTACAGCTAGATTTTTTAGTTCTGGACAATTTTGTCGGAAATGGACCAAGGAAAAAACTGAACCTAAGGACCTCAAAAACGTCAATTTCTGAAAAGTGTGCAAATCTGGACAGTTTTGTGCTATTCCACTGTTTCGGCTATATCTAATGATCCCGAACTCCAATTGATGAAAGGTTTATTTCTGATTTTAGCTAACTTCTTAAGCTTTAATTTGACATCTTATTCACTGAATTTGGAGATTTTTTGCTTATCCGATTGATTGTGAGAAGACAGCCTATTGCAGTAAGGGTTTCACTTAAGGTTGTGCTTGGAAATATTGTTGTGACTCCTCTTGTTGAATTAGATGCTTGGGATTGTAGCTACGGGATGTTGTGTGGACTGTTTTGAATGTTTGAGGATGTTGAATTAAATGATGCATGGTTTGAGATTGACCTTGAGTTGGGTTGAGGCCCAAATTTCACGAATATACATAAAATGGAAACCCTAATGACTAGGTAGTTTTGCTAAGTATTGATCAATTGGATATTGTGTTGGAATTATATGCTTAGTGGGATGCCCGTTAATGTCTTATAACTTCAAATGTGATTTTGACCATTGCATGTTGACAAATAATCTTTTCTTGCACCCTAACCCATGATTGATATCATTGCATGTTGAATAATCTTATCACTTGATCACGTGGACTTCTTAATGAGTTATATGGCCTGTTTTACATGTGTTACATGGCTGCCCGTTTAATTTTCATATAACTCTATATGCCTTCAAGTGAAATTTTCCTGTCTTATCGTGCCTTGCTTGTCTACCTGTCAATGTACAATCTTATGACTGTCCAGAGGCAACCTACTTTGTTGTCCTCCTACTGTGATATATTACCTGTCATGAATGTGCATTGCATACAAGGTTGCAACCTTTCCTGTTGGCATAGTAGCGATCACGCGCACCGGGCACCATCGGGCTTGTCGGTGCACTCGTGACTACCATGGTCCCATTCCCTCTCTCGCTTGGGGGCTAGACTTTCTCGGAGAGTTGGGTCGTAGGATTTTGGGGTACATCCGGAGTACACCCACCTGGCGTGTTTGGGGGATGATTTGAAGTCGGCCGCAACAACTGATTCTGGAACTGATCTGAGAGCAAAAGCTCACTGTATCCTTTTACTGTGTGTATAAGTACTCTCACTTGGTTCCTAGAGAACCTCAGGGAAGAAAGACTGGTATTTCTGTTCTTGTACTTATATCATTGTTACATTCATGCTTGCAAAAGGATTTTCATAAGTTGAACCGGAAAATGAGTTTCAAAACCTATTTCTCGTTCCCCCTTGCTAAGTTCATAAGGACTCACCCTCTTTTATCATCTCAGGTGAAGAAGAACAAGAACAGGTACCCAAGGACGATGTGCCTAACGATGATTCCTTGGAGTGATTGCTTGTCCATACGTGCTTTTGTGCTTTGCCTGAAAGTGGTTGCTATATGGATGTTGTGTTTGATTGCAAACTACTCATTTTATTGATGTAAATGACCCCGTTATAATTTGGGTCTAATTCTGGGATTGTACTATCTATAACCGGATGAACTTTTATTTGGTTGTTTGCTTTCGTTTTCTTCATTAGTAGTTATCGTAGGCATTCAAACCACTAGATGAACAATCAACTAAGTTAATTCTATCTAATTTCACTTAGGTGCTCATTTGCAAACTAAAGGATAATAGGTACTTGCATGATAGGAAATTGACAAATAAACTGGACATAGTTATCATGTTAAGCTTATTAACCAAACGAGACTTTCAAGATAAACTAGTAGGCAAATCGGTTGGTGACAAATAGGAGTCCTTAATGGAATTGGATTAATGATTGGAATAATTGAGGCGTTTAGAGAATTAGGTTAAACCAAAGAGCCCAATTACAGCCCTTATGCTGCTGGTTTATCGAAAAATTTTGGAGTTTAGGCCAAAACGTTAAGTGTTAAATCTTTATAAATAGTTAAGTATGTGATATTACCTGAATGTTTAGATCACACCCTAGTTTAACCTTCATTGGCCGGGTTGGGGCGTGACACCTTATAGTAGAATGGTATCAAAGCTTAGTTTAGTAACTAGGCATTAGTCGGGTTCAACTTTCGGACCATGGGTAGAAGCCTAAGGTAATTATGATGTCTTGTTTATATGTGTTAATGTGTGCTAATGTGCTTTAATTGCTTTGAGAATTGAATACTATGTGCCTTTGTGGACTATATGTATTATGTGCCATGAACACCGACATGTTAGTGCCCTCAATAATGCATGCATGCTTTTATACTCCTTCCTTCATACATGTGCATGTTATATAACCGTGAATGACTGTTTATACACATAGATAGTTAGGATTAGGACTTTTAGGGAAGTGAATTTGTGCAGGACGAACGAAAAGGCTCGGTTAGAGATTTCTGGCATCTTTACAGGTACTCAATAGATCGTATATATTATTGGATATGCATATATAAAATGCGTAACACAGGTATAATTGTTGAGGTAAAGTTATCTCCTTATCTTTGGAATACTTATACCTGTAATTAAGTTATCAATTTTGTAGCCATAAAGTTCTTGATTCTGTTAAACCGTTCTTCTAATTGTGGTTCAAGAATAAATGTTAAGGACATACAACTTCCCTTAGATATAAGAATATACTATTGGACATGTGGAGTAATATATATATATATATTCATATGCTTATAATGGAAGTTTGACTTAGGAGCTGCTTTTGAATCAAATTCTTATATCTGCAAATGGTATAATTGACTATTTATATGATTAAATCCTTACTTGATTGGAATTAAGCATCGTTGAACCTAATAAGGTGTATATTAATGAGTTTCAAGTTCACTCAATGGTAAGATTGTGACCTAGAAATTAAGAGATGAACTTGTGGAAATGGACGATAGGGGTTAGATTATTAAGGCGTGAATAATGTGTTTAAGTAACTTAACAATGGATGACCTCAAGACATGTAGGCAACTCTGGAGACTGAATTTAACAAGGTTGATGATTCTTTAATATAACAAGATATAAGGATGCTGGAATCAAGGAATTCACGTAGCTAGAACTCGTGTTTGGAAAGCTACACCTAAAATGTTAGGTCGGATATAAGTGTAAGAATTTGAATTATACATTAGATGACTAACATTGCTAAAGGTCCTAAGTTGGATATTGGTGATATTAAGAATCATGGTATTAAATTGTTGACCCTCGGATTTAGTTATGATTATGCGAAGTAAGTCATTCTATGCACTCGTTATTTGGATACCCTAAAGGATATTAGGAAGCATATATCCCTAAGTATTACTGATGGACCTAATATATAAACCATGGAAATGAGATTAAAGCATTCGGTTACAAAGTGGAGTCGTTAGGGTATGATTAGTAATCCTAAATAGCTAATAGTGAGTATGCATGATGATTCATGGTGAACCCTAGGGCCTAAGGTCAATGAGTCTTGATGCTCTTAGCTAGTTGAACATGTAAATGAGAAGAGTAAGATTTCATATAGTTAAGATAGATATGAATTAGAGTTACGATGACCCAAGAGGCTGTTGTTAGACAACCGTATTTAAGTGCACCGTTTCACTTCTAAAAACAAGCGGTTGGTAAACTTCGAATCGTGGTCGTTGAATAGAGGGTGAATCTTGTAGTGATAGTTAAATAAGTGGTTGATTACTTTTGAAGTTCTATTAGGTTATGTTGAAGGATGCCTCATGATCATAATTCTTATGTTGATACAATCCTAAAGTTATCTCGCGTAAGTATTTTATGAGTTAGATCATTTCGGTACCCATTTATAGCCCTAGGATTGTTGTTGTATGGCCGGTAACCTAGTAGAGCATTGATATCACCTACATGGCGATGAACCCAGCTTGGTAACATTAATGTCGAAGATATATTTGCGGGCATTAAGTATTCGAAAGAATGACTAGGTCACTAAATGAGTAGGACCATTGTCTTCTTAAGTATGACGTAACCTTGGATTGAGGTGAGTGGATTTTATTTGAGGTTGAAACTAATCGCTTTAGGAGTTTTGGATAAGATTAAAAGAAAATTCTGAAGTCTCGTGACTTGAAGATAGAGATTCGAATAAGGAAATAAATTGTGGATCACAAGCTGATGAATTTTACTTGTAAGAGTTGAACTAGTGCTACATGATTAGTTACTCATGCAATTTCAAAGGCAATTTGTTGGTGGTACTTAATAAATTTTAGAGTTTGAGTTTCATGAACCTCAACAGTCTTTCTCCTTGATTACGGGCATGAAGGTTAACGAAGCTGGGAAAGGATGTTAGTGAATAGGAGCCTATGATCGGGAGACTAGTCATTAGAAGATTTGTTAATCTAATGTACCTGCGAGATAAGAAGGGCTATAATACCATCGACAGATGACGATTTGAGATGGATCAGTTTGTTTGAAGAGTTTTTCCTGAAAATAGAGTCGTATTGTGGAAACGACCCATAACACGTATATGTCCTAGGTGTTAACAATTTTGAAGCTAGTTGATAGAATATGTAAATCTGATATAGATCTATCATCTTGAAATTAGCGTATGTCACCCTAGGATCATGGAATTATTGTGATATTCCTTTTGAGGTATGAATGCGAGATTGACACAACATGAGTCATGATTTTGGAGTTACAGTTCTATTGTTAGAATACCGATGCAACTTTGATGACTATGTTTGAAGACTCTAACCTTAGTTAATGAACTTGACCTTAAGATCAAATGGAGAATAGAGTCGTTCAAAGAAAAGAACTATAAATGTAAAGGTCACACTGAACTAAATGATTGGAGAAACATAGGAAGTGAATTGGTTATGGTAAGAGATCACCAAACACGGGACGAACCGGAGTAGGAAGAATAACAAGGGTCAGAATCCGTCTAAATGAACTCAATAGGCAAGAATGAATTTCGGGACGAAATTCTTTTAAGGAGGGGAGGATGTGAGGCTCGACCCCGAATAACGTGTGTTACCTTGATTTGCGTGCCATAGACCCCTAATTATATGACCGACCTTGGATTACGTGTCCTGTCTTAGTTTTCGTGCATACCTCGTCATACGTGCCTTGACCTAGAATAGTGTGCCCTAATCCCCGACTCATGTGCGAAACCTAGAAATACGTGCCCTGACCTTGATGTACGTGCGTTACCTCGTTTCGTGTGCCCTAACCTTGAACTGCGTACCTTAACCTAGGTTTAAGAGTCGTACCTCGATTTGCGTGTATTACATTGAGTTACGTGCCTTGCATTCGTTTACATGCATTCACCTAGGATTGCGTGCATTAGTCTTGAAGTCTGTGTCTTATCTCGTAGTTCGTGTCTACCTTTTGATTCGTGCCCTGTATTGATTTTTGTGTGTGTCTCGTAGTGCGTGCCCTAGACTTAGGAAAGCGTGCCCGCACGCTAATCAATAAAGAATCCTACACAAAGCACTAGACTATAAAATAATCCTACAAACACCACTAACTATTATTATAATCCTAATTCAAATGTCTACAAAATCCACTAACACCTAAATATTATATTTTAAACTCACTACAAGACAAAATATCACAAACCTCTAAACATATCCTATATTCTATTCTACCTAAAATCCCTAAATACCCAACATTCTCTTACACACATGTTAAAACAATTCAAAAGATGACACAAATCTGAATTTTTGCATGCCCAAGGCCAACATATGCATCAACTTTTGCAAAAGCCTCATTTTTCTCTCATTTCTCTCACTTTCCTCACATTTTCTCTCTCTCCCTCTCACTCTCTCTCTCCATTTCGGTTTTGGCTAAGTTCTCTCCACCTCTTAGCTTATCTTCATCATCCTATGGTGCATCAAGACAAACCACAAGCAAAGAAACTCACCCAAGCAAGCTAGGATGCAAGAAACACACATGCAAGCATTTTAAGTCACCATTTTCGGCCTTGGTGGGTTTTTAAGCTTCCATTTCTTTTCTTCTTGTTCTAACCTCATGCATGTGCTAAGATATTGATCACTAAGCTAGGAAAAATAGAGAAAAGCTAGTTGGAATCTTGGCTAAGCAAGAAGAGGAAGAGATTTGAGCTTCAACAAGGTTTTGAGCATATTTTGGGTTGATTGCAAAGGTGAGGGTTAAAACCTTTTGAAAACTCTTCAAAAATTCACATGCATGCTCATAGATGTGTGTATTTTCTTCTGTGCTTGAGCTATATGGTCGTTCATAAGCTTAAACAACCATGCATGGCAAGATCTTGGCTTGGAAATGATGCTAGGTGAAGTCGAAATTGTTGACAGCTCTCTGACCAGTCTGTTCGAGGTAAGTTTAGCTAGGCAAATGATGTTGAAAATGCTTGAAAATTGGTAGGTGACTAGTTTGGACAGTTTTGAACATTGTTTCCAGAAATAGGCTGAAGCTATCTAAGGTCCTCAAAATGGCAAATCTTTAAAATGTTACCAAATCTGGAAATCTGGAAAACTGAAGCAGGTTTTGGCAGATGCACTGACCTTGTGGAACAAACCATATTTGACCTTGTAAATGATGTCCAAAATGCATGATATTTGGTTTACTCCTAGAGTTTTCAGTTCTGGACAATTTTATCAGAAATGGACCAAGGCTGAAACTGACCCTAAGGACCTCAAAAATGTCAATTTCTGAAAAGTGTGCAAATCTGGAAAGTTTTGTGCTATTTCACTGTTTCGGCTATATCTAATGATCCCGAACTCCAATTGATGCAAGGTTTGTTTCTGATTTTAGTTAACTTCTTAAGCTTTAATTTGACATCTTATTCACCGAATTTTGAGACTGTTTGCTTATCCGATTTATTGTGAGAAGACAGCCTATTGCAGTAAGGGTTTCACTTAAGGTTGTGCTTGGAAATATTGTTGTGACTCCTCTTGTTGAATTAAATGCTTGGGATTGTAGCTACGGGATGTTGTGTGGACTGTTTTGAATGTTTGAGGATGTTGAATTAAATGATGCATGGTTTGAGATTGACCTTGAGTTGGGTTGAGGCCCAAATTGCACGAATATACATGAAATGGAAACCCTAATGACTAGGTAGTTTTCCTAAGTTTTGATCAATTGGATATTGTGGCTTAGTGGGATGCCAGTTAATGTCTTATAACTTCAAATGTGATTTTGACCATTGCATGTTGACAAATAAGCTTTTCTTGCACCCGAACCCATGATTGATATCATTGCATGTTGAATAATCTTATCACTTGATCACGTGGACTTCTTAATGTGTTATATGGCATGTTTTACATGTGTTACATGGCTGCCCATTTAATTTTCATATAACTCTATATGCCTTCAAGTGAAATTTTCCTGTCTTATCGTGCCTTGCTTGTCTACCTGTCAATGTACAATCTTATGACTGTCCGGAGGCAACCTACTTTGTTGTCCTCCTACTGTGATATATTGCCTATTATGAATGTGCATTGCATACAAGGTTGCAACCTTTCCTATTGGCATGGTAGCGATCACGCACACCGGGCGGCATCGGGCTTACCGGTGCACCCGTGACTACCATGGTCCCATTCCCTCTCTCGCTTGGGGGCTAGACTTCCTCGGAGAGTTGGGTCATAGGATTTCGAGGTACATCCGGAGTACACCCACCTGACGTGTTTGGGGGATGATTTGAAGTCGGCCGCAACAACTGATTCTGGAACTGATCTGAGAGCAAAAGCTCACTGTATCCTTTTACTGTGTGTATAAGTACTCTCACTTGGTTCCTAGAGAACTTCGGGGAGGAAAGACTGGTATTTCTGTTCCTGTACTTATATTATTGTTACATTCATGCTTGCAAAATGATTTTCATAAGTTGAACTGGAAAATGAGTTTCAAAACCTATTTCTCGTTCCCCCTCGCTGAGTTCATAAGGACTCACCCTTATTTATCATCTCAGGTGAAGAAGATCAAGAACAGGTACCCAAGGACGATGTGCCTAACGATGATTCCTTGGAGTGATTGCCTGTCCCTACGTGCTCTTGTGCTTTGCCTGAAAGTGGTTGCTATATGGATGTTGTGTTTGATTGCAAACTACTCATTTTATTGATGTAAATGACCCCGTTGTAATTTGGGTCTCATTCTGGGATTGTACTATCTATAACCGGATGAACTTTTATTTGGTTGTTTGCTTTCGTTTTCTTCATTAGTAGTTATCGTAGGCATTCAAACCACTAGATGAACAATCAACTAAGTTAATTCTATCTAATTTCACTTAGGTGCTCATTTGCAAACTAAAGGATAATAGGTACTTGCATGATAGGAAATTGACAAATAAACGGGACATAGTTATCATGTTAGGCTTATTAACCAAACGACACTTTCAAGATAAACTAGTAGACAAATCGGTTGGTGACAAATAGGTGTCCTTAATGGAATTAGATTAATGATTGGAATAATTTAGGCGTTTAGAGAATTAGGTCAAACCAAAGAGCCCAATTACAGCTGTTATGCTGCCGGTTTACCGAAAAATTTTAGAGTTTAGGCCAAAACGTTAAGTGTTAAATCTTTATAAACAGTTAAGTATGTGATATTATCTGAATGTTTAGATCACACCCTAGTCTAACCTTCATAGGCCGGGTTGGGGCGTGACACCGGTATTGTTATTTATTGTCACTACCTCCCCATGTCAGGATTGGGTAATTTGCGCGCATGCTGCCTTCCTTGGATGTGGTAGCCGTTTCTCAGGCTCCCTCTCTGGACTCGAACCCTAATTCTCTGTCACCCATCACTACCATGGTAGGCAACTATCCTACCATCGAAAGTTGATAGGGCTAAAATTTGAATGATGCGTCGCCGGCATAAGGGCCGTGCAATCCATCGAGTTATCATGAATCATCGCAGCAACGAGCAGAGCCCGTGTCGACCTTTTATCTAATTAATGCATCCCTTCCAAAAGCCGGGGTTTGTTGAACGTATTAGCCCTAGAATTACTATGGTTATCCGAGTTGTAGATACCATCAAACAAACTATAACTGATTTAATGAGCCATTCGCAGTTTAACAGTCTGAATTAGTTTCACCAGTTCGCATTCCTCACTAATGCCAGCGTTGCAGAAGGTACATAATCCCCTAATGGTCGACGACTCAAGACTAGTGTACAATCATCGTTCGCGATTAGCAACGAACGCTGATTTCAGGAAAAGAGAGGCCAATGACCCCATACCATCATAGTGTGCCGCATCCGAGAGATTGAGCGATGCCTCACGGTCCACGTGTGCCGCACTTGTTAGAGTGAGCAGCGTAGAACACAGGACGTGCTTTGGGGTTCACCCCACGTCGTCCACAGAGGCAGACGCAAGGCAAAAGATGGATGATGTGACTTTAGACTGCCTTTTTTGTAGGTACGCAACACAGGAAACCGACCTATCGACTGAGGCAACGTAAGTACTCAGCCCACGAATGAAGAGGCAAGCAGGGGATGACGTCGCTGCTCAAGCAGGGATCCAACCGACCAATACAAGTTGACCACTACTCACGCGCTATCACGTTTGCTATTCCCAGACCATCAAGCCAGTAACCACCATACCGTCTAGGTAGACGGAACCGGCGAGATGGCCTGAGAATGCACCGCTAGGCACGAAGAATTTCTGAGGGTCAAGGAACAGGAACGGCACGATGTGCATAACTAGGCCACATGTCGCAAGCTTAAGAGCCTACTTTGTGGTGCCCGAACAAGCACTGAGTGCACGCACTTGAGATACCAACCGAAAGGGGACTTCTTGCCCACACGGTGCTTGGATTGCCACGACACTAGACCACGTCCGTCGCATTATGACTCAGCGAGGACCATTGCGTCGTGTGCTGGGCGATTCGCGCATCATGCAGGCCTGTGGGAACACACTGTGGGATGACTTCGAGGCAGCACGGTGCTTGGTTGCCACAACATTGAAGCTCTAGCCATCGTCTCATCGCAATGCTCGTGTCGTCACTTAATGAAAGCCAAGGCCATGTGCTAGGCGATTCGCGCATCGCGCAGTCCCCCACCGTCCTCCTGTATGCACCCAAATGCATGGAACGGGACAAGCAAACTTCTTGCCCACGCGGTGCTTGGATCGCCACTACACTAGACCACGTTCGTGGTATTACGACTCAACGAGGACTATCGCATCGTGTGCTAGGCGATTCACGCATCGCACAGGCCCGTGGGAACACACCGTGGGATGGCTTCGAGGCAGCACAGTGCTTGGATCACCACGACATTGAAGCATCAGCAATCGTCTTATTGCAACGCTCGCGTCATTGCTTAACGAAAGCCAATGCCACGTGTACTAGGCGATTCACGCATCACACATGCCCCCCGCCATCCCCCTGTATGCACCCGTATGCACAGAATGGGACAAGAAAACCACCTTTCTGCCTACGTGGTGCTTGGATCACCACGACACTAGACCACGTCCGTCGCATTACGACTCAACGAGGACCATGGCTGTAACGACCCGATCACCATTCCCACAGAGGGGCGCACGAGTCGATACTACCAGGATATTGTCCGCTTTGAGCAAGCCCCGAAGGGAACCAATACTCTCACGGTTTTGTTCCTCACGTGGTCTCCCACGTGAAAAGCGCTCCTGGCTGTTACAAGGACTTGAACCTTTATAACCAGCTGTACCACTTCCTAATTTTTCGATGTGGGATTGTGTTACCACACTCCACCCCCCTTAAGAGGCACGCGCCCTCGCGGGCTAACGTCACAACGCCACGGTCGCCCGTGGTAGGCTCTGATACCATTTGTAACGACCCGATCACCATTCCCACAGAGGGGCGCACGAGTCGATACTACCAGGATATTGTCCGCTTTGAGCAAGCCCCGAAGGGAACCAATACTCTCACGGTTTTGTTCCTCACGTGGTCTCCCACGTGAAAAGCGCTCCTGGCTGTTACAAGGACTTGAACCTTTATAACCAGCTGTACCACTTCCTAATTTTTCGATGTGGGATTATGTTACCACACTGGTGTAATACCCGAGCCCGGAATGTGAAAATTTTTTTGTTTATTATTTTGAAAATTATATTTCCTTAAATGCATTGTGAATTAACTGTTACTTTCTCGCCGACGCAACGTGCATTGCATTTAAGGAGCGATAGCTAGATAACGATTTCTAGTCCTCAGCAAATAGTGAAACTAGTATTTAGATGACTTAAATTTTATATTTTAAATGTTGCTAGTTTTAATTGAACTTACCTTAGCTGAAATGGCTTTAAAACGCGCAAAATAGGGCTCTTTGACCAAGTTTTAAGTTGTTGACCTTGGACCTTTGACTTGTTGACCAATTTAACACTTATATGCTAAAATAACTAAGCAAAATAAAAAGAAAATAGCAGCAAAATTGAGCAGCAGGCCATGAGCTCCATTGAAGAAAAAAAAAAAACCTTTCACCTTCCAAACGATCAATCTTCGCGTGTGCTCGTGCAGGGTGGTTTCCAAGGCAACCAACGTTGTTTTCCTAGCGACTAGGAGTACCTATGGTGAGGGAAGCATGTTATTTGAGCATTTATATGTTGTGTTTGTTAACTTTGTCAATTTTTAGATTTATCCGTAGATCATTAATTAAAGCGATTTGATGCTCCTAGAATGTTCCTTGGCATTGTAGAACATGTATTTATAGCTTTGTAACATTTTCTGCGGTTAAATGTTGTGATTGCAAATTGAATTGTGAAATGAATAGTGTTTTATGAATAGTAAAACCTTGAAACGTTGAAGTTGCGCTGTTATGCTTTCTGTTGATGTAGAAACGTGCTAGGTATTCTAGAATGCTAAAATGTGTGGTTTGTTTGGGTTGCGTAGAGGAAAAAATGAGAATTAAGCCTTTGGGAAAGTCGGGGTCGTTTAGGTCGACTTTGGCGTTTTCTCGTTTTGCGTGTTGGCATTGCTTCGGGAGGCCATGGAAGCACTTTTGGTGCGATTATGGTGTTGGTTGGGTGTTTGGTTGATATAGTTGTAGTTCAAACGAGAAAGGGGGAAATCAGGGCTTTGCCCGAGTTCTAGGGTAAAGTAAGGTTTCGGGGTCTTTAGACGTGTCTTATGGTGACCTAGGAGGGTTGGCGAAGTCGGTTTCCAGAACTCGTAGCTCGTTTGGAAATGGTAGCGTTTTGATAGTTGGGGCCGATTTGTGTTTTTGTGTGTTTTCTTGTCTTTATGCTTATAGAATGCTTAGAATTACGTGGAATACTTGTTTGAGTTGTTTTGGATTGAATTGCTTATCCAATTACTGCTATTGCGTGCGAGAGTAACCTACTTTGTTATTCTCCCACGTGTGGCTTTATCGCTTGTTTATCGTCTTGTATCGAGTCTTGCATTGAATAGTGTCTCGCGCGTGAGTGATGGGCCTCTCTGGGTAGCCTTGGGTTGCCAGGGTTGGTTGCTCTAGCTCCGCTGCTATTCCCTTTCTCACTTGGGTTGCCTCCCAGGGGAATTTGGGTCGTAGGTTGATGGATACTTCCGGGGTATTCCAAACTGGTGTTATAAGGTGGTTTTGGGCCGGCGCGTCGTCATCGAATTCGTGTTTGAAAGTTGCTCATGAAAAGAGTATCGTATCCTTTAATTGAGTGTTTGTAGCTTTAAATACTTGCCTTGCTTTATTGTTGGCTTTGGAGGTAACTTATATGATTTGTATGTATTGTTTGGCTAATTGCATTGCATACTCCTCTCATCTCCATCCTTGAGACCAATTGCCCTCGCTGAGCAATAGTTTTTGCTCATTCCTTTCTATACCATGTTTTTACAGGAGTAGTTGAAGCAGACCCTCTCGAGGTAATTGAGGAGGAGGAGCAGGTGGAGGTGTTTCCGTGATAGCACTTCTCTGCTTTGGCTGGTGGTTGGTTACCAGTTTTTGTGCGAACCTTGCTTGTTATGTATATTGCGTGGAGGTCGCTTAATTTTGAGGCTTGTAGCCTTGTATATATTTTCTAGTTTGAGGCCTCTACGGTCTTTTGTTGTATAAGTTGGAAGAATGTAATGTTGTAACTTATACTCTGATGACTAGTGAAGAAATGCATGCTAATGGCTAATGGTTTAGTGGCATAAGTACTTGTGTAGTATGCATATCATTTTTGGTTTGGAAAGTTGGATAATAAGAAATGTATGTTTTAAAGAAAGTTGACTTGTTTTGATTATATTATGACTTTCGCAAGTATTATATTGATTTTAGGGTTTTCGGATCGTCCGCGGTACAGAGGAGACTCCGTCCGTGTGTTGGGTCCGGGCTTGGCCTTTTGCGGGGTCGGGTCGGGGCGTGACATCTTTAGGTGGTATCAGAGCCAGGTTAGTCTTGCATGAGCCGGGATATGATTCTCGGTCTGTGGGGTAAAGGTCTAAAATGCTAGAGTGTTTATGTATGATTGCTAAGTGAAAAGAAAATGTTATAACATGACTTTGTGAACTTGGAATGTTTGTGTGTTTAAGTGGAATAGTTTGGCAAGTTAAACTTGTTTTATGTGAATTGTGTGATAGAATATTGGATTGTTATTGACTTGAGTGTTATCTAATCTTATGTGCTATATTTCTGTCTATAAACTGCTTTTAAATGTTGCCAGCTATTGTGAGTTGCTACTATGCCGCCACGTTGTGGTACTCAAGGTATAGGATCGGATGAAGAGGCAGCAGAACAGGGTCAGCAGCCGTTGCCTGAGCAGTTTATGGCTACCATGACTACTGCAGTAGACCGGATCACACAGGTGCTACATGAGCAGAGGCAGGACCGGATTAATCCCCAGGGTAATCAAGCTAATCCTGGTGGACAGGGGTACAGAGTTGAGAATAATCAGTTAGAGAAATTTCTGAGGCACGAGCCGGGAAATTTCTTCGGAGAGCCTGATGATGAGGCGACCGAGAGATGGATTAACCGTGTCGAGAAAATTTTCACTGCTTTGAGGTACACTGATGAGACAAGAATAGACTATGCGTCATTCTTATTTGAGGGTGATGCAGAGCAGTGGGTGGTGGAATAATGTTAGGTTGAGGTGGGATTGTGAGGATGTTCCACACTTATGGGATGATTTTGTAAGTGAGTTCCGGGACAAATATATTCCCGAGATGGCTATGGAGAGACGGGAGGATGAGTTTGTGGCCCTGAAGCAGGGAAATATGACTGTTGCACAGTACGAGGCTAGGTTTGTTAGCCTATCGATGTATATGCCCGAGTTGGTACGACCGGCTAGGAGGATGATTCATAGGTTTGTCCGTGGGCTGAGAATGGACATTCAGTTGCATTTGACTGGGCAGACCTACACTACTTTTCCCGAGGCATTTCAGGCAGCCTCGAAGTTTGAGAAACGGAAGGCTGAGATGTTAGCTAAGAGCAGTCAGCCGAGTAAGAAGCAGTATTTGGGCCAAAGCAGCCAGAGTCAGCCGAGGCAGTATCAGGCTTCTGCACAGGGTCCTCAGCAGCGTCCGTATCAGCCACAGCAGCAGATTCAGGCTAGGCCAGCTGTGACTAGACCTCAGCAGGGAGGTACAGTTCCTACCCCTGCCAGAGCCCCAGCACCTACAGGAAACACTGCGGTTAGGCAAAATCAGCAGTGTAATTATTGTAATCGACCAGGGCATATTTAGGCTAACTGCTGGAGGAAGAGTGGTAAATGTACGGGTTGTGGCATTGATGACCATAGGGTGAGGGATTGCCCTAAGTATAATAATGTTCAGGGCCATGGTGGAGGCCAAGGTGTTCAGAATAGGGCAGCAGGTGCACGTCCAGCACAGAGAGTTTAGGCTAGAGTCTTTGCACTAGATGCAGAGGAGCTGCCCGATAATACAGCTATAGTGGAAGGTACCTTTCTTCTCAATACTCAGCCAGTTAAAGTTTTGATTGATCCTGGAGCTACGCATTCGTTTATAACTCCTGCATGTGCACGATCTGTGAATGTTTGCATTGATAATTTGCCTCATGAAGTTGAAGTTAGTACTCCTTTGGGTGAAAAATTTGTTACTGAGTCTATTTGCAAATCTTGTGATATATGTATTGAGAACCGTAAATTTCCTGCTGATTTAATTATATTGCCATTCCGTGACTTTGAAATCATTTTGGGAATGGACTGGTTGGGAAAGTATTATGCTCAGTTGGATTGTAGAACAAAGGTCATTTATCTTAAGGTTCCTGACCTACCGGTACTAGAGATTGTTGGGAACTGCAGGCCTGCCCGCATTCCACTTTTATCAGCGATCAAGACTTCTAAGTTGTTGAATAGGGGTTGTGAAGCTTACTTGGCCTATTTGATCAATCAGCCTGCTGATAAGTTGAGTTTGAATGAGGTTCCGATTGTTAGAGACTTCCCTGGTGTATTTCCCAAGGAATTACCGGGTTTACCACTGGATAGGGAGTTTGAGTTCGTGATTGATCTTGTGCCAGGCACTGCACCAATTTCTAGGAGTCCTTATAGAATGGCATCGGCTGAACTTCAGGAGTTAAAAATTCAGCTTCAGAACTTGCTTGAGAAAGGGTTTATACAACCTAGTTCTTCGCCGTGGGGCGCACCTGTGTTGTTTGTGAGAAAGAAAGACGGCACGCTACGGTTATGCATTGATTACAGGGGACTTAATCAAGTCACGATTAAGAATAAATACCCCTTGCCGTTGATTGAAGAATTGTTTGACCAGTTGCAGGGTGCGAGTGTTTACTCCAAATTTGACTTGAGGCAGGGTTACTATCAACTTAGAATTTGGAGTGACGATATACCAAAGACGGCATTCAGGACTAGATATGGCCACTATGAGTTTGTTGTGTTGCCGTTTGGATTGACGAATGCACCAGCCGCATTCATGGACTTGATGCAGAGGGTTTTTCGGCCTTACCTTGATCAGTTTGTCGTGATCTTCATTGACGACATTTTAGTGTATTCGAAGAACGAGGCTGAACATGAGCAACACTTGATGATTGTGCTTCAGACTTTGCAGGAAAACAAGCTTTTTGCTAAATTCAGCAAGTGTGAGTTCTGGTTGAATCATATATCTTTTCTAGGCCATATCATTTTAGATCGAGGAATTTCAGTGGACCCAGCTAAGATTGAGGTTGTTTTATCTTGGAAGAGACCTGAGACGGTGTCAGAGATTCGGAGTTTTCTTGGATTGGGAGGTTACTACCGGAGATTTGTTAAAGACTTTTCTAAAATTTCTGGACCTTTGAGCCAGTTGACTCGGAAGAAAGTTGCTTACAACTGGGATGCCAAGTGTGAATCCAGTTTCCAAGAATTGAAGAAGAGACTAACTACAGCTCCTATACTAGCTTTACCTGAGGGAACAGAGAACTTTGTTGTCTACAGTGATGCATCTAAAGAAGGATTGGGCTGTGTTTTAATGCAGAATGGTAAGGTGATTGCCAATGCTTCTAGGAAATTGAAACCTTATGAAGTCAATTACCCTACACATGATCTTGAGTTAGCTGCAGTTATGTTTGCTTTGAAGAAGTGGCGTCACTACTTGTGGGGTTGCAGATTTGAAATATTTTTGACCACAAGAGTCTCAAGTATTTGTTTTCACAGAAGGATCTAAATATGAGGCAGCGGAGATGGCTAGAGCTATTGGGTGGTTATAACTGTTCTATTAACTATGTGCCAGGTAAGGCAAATGTTGTTGCTGATGCTTTGAGCCGAAAGGCTACTGTTGCAAGCTTGATTATCAAGGACTGGGAGACTTTGGAAGAAATTTGTTCATGGAAACCAGAAGCTACTGAAGTAGGGATTCGATTTGCTAGTCTACAGATTCAGTCAGGATTGCTAGCACAGATCAGAGAGGCTCAGAAGACTGATCCTCACATCTTGAAGATCCAAGAAAAAGCTAAAGGGGGAGAGTCGGAGTTTAAATTACATGCAGATGGCGTTTTCAGATTCAAGGATAGAGTATGTGTTCCTGATGATCCGACTTTGAAGAATGAGATCCTGTCCGAGGCACATAATTCGAGGTATACGATT
Organism: Ehretia macrophylla; assembly: GCA_037974665.1. Taxonomy (NCBI): domain Eukaryota; kingdom Viridiplantae; phylum Streptophyta; class Magnoliopsida; order Boraginales; family Ehretiaceae; genus Ehretia; species Ehretia macrophylla. The sequence goes on from CM075766.1 coordinate 61,156,327, forward strand.
CACCCGGGCAGTACAAAAATGTATAGAGATTTGAAACAACACTTCTGGTGGAACAATATGAAGAGGGAGATTGCTGGGTATGTATCCAGGTGTTTGACTTGTCAGAGGGTTAAAGTTGAGCATCAGAGGCTAGCCGGACTTCTACAGCCGTTGTCGATTCCGCAATGGAAGTGGGTACATATAACAATGGACCTTGTGACCGATCTTCCTAGATCTCTGAGAGGATGTGATTCTGTTTGGGTTGTTGTGGACCGCTTGACTAAAGTTACGCATTTTATTTCCGTGAACAAACAGGATAGCCTTGATAAGTTAGCTGAACTTTATGTTGCTAATATTGTGAGATTGCATGGTGTGCCACAGAGTATAGTATCAGATAGGGATCCCAGATTCAGATCTCGTTTTTGGCAGAAGTTGCAAGAGGCCATGGGAACTAAGTTGAGCTTCAGTACTGCATATCATCCGCAAACTGATGGCCAGTCTGAGAGAACCATCAGGATCTTGGAAGACATGCTTCGGGCATGTGTGCTAGACTTTGGGAAGAATTGGGGGAAGTTTTTGCCTTTAGCGGAGTTCGCCTACAACAATAGTTATCAATCTACTATAGGTATGGCTCCCTACGAGGCGTTGTATGGTCAGAAATGCAGATCCCCATTATATTGGGAAGAGGTTGGAGAGATGAGAACAGTTGATCCGACTGTGTTACCTGAGATGATTAAGATGGTAGATAATGTTCACCTTATTCGCCAGCGTATGCTTACAACTTAGAGTCGTCAGAAGAGTTATGCAGATAAACACCGTCGGGATCTTGAGTTTGATTTGGGAGATTGGGTGTTTCTTAAGATTTCTCCACGGAAGGGATTGATTCGGCATGGTAAGAGCGGGAAGCTTAGTCCCAGGTATGTGGGTCCGTATGAGATCACCGAAAAGGTAGGTCCTTTGGCTTATCGATTAGCTTTGCCTCCGAGCTTGTCGAGACTGCACGATGTGTTCCACGTGTCTATGCTGAAGAAGTATCATCCAGACCCTTCACATGTACTTGAACCAGAGCCTTTGCAGATTGAAGAGAAGTTGTCTTATGAAGAGAAACCGATTAGAATTGTGGATCGGAAGATTCAGGAGCTTCGCAGAAAGAGTATTCCATTAGTAAAGGTTCTGTGGAATCATCATGGGTTTGAGGAAGCGACTTGGGAAAGAGAGGACCAAGTTCGGGATCAGTATCCGGAGTTGTTTGTTGACTAGGTAAGAATTCCGTGGGCGCAATTCTTTTGAGGGGGAGAGGGTGTAATACCCGAGCCCGGAATGTGAAAATTTTTTTGTTTATTATTTTGAAAATTATATTTCCTTAAATGCTTTGTGAATTAACTGTTACTTTCTCGCCGACGCAACGTGCATTGCATTTAAGGAGCGATAGCTAGATAACGATTTCTAGTCCTCAGCAAATAGTGAAACTAGTATTTAGATGACTTAAATTTTATATTTTAAATGTTGCTAGTTTTAATTGAACTTACCTTAGCTGAAATGGCTTTAAAACGAGCAAAATAGGGCTCTTTGACCAAGTTTTAAGTTGTTGACCTTGGACCTTTGACTTGTTGACCAATTTAACACTTATAAGCTAAAATAACTAAGCAAAATAAAAAGAAAACAGCAGCAAAATTGAGCAGCAGGCCGTGAGCTCCATTGAAGAAAAAAAAAAAAAACCTTTCACCTTCCAAACGATCAATCTTCGCCTGTGCTCGTGCGGGGTGGTTTCCAAGGCAACCAACGTTGTTTTCCTAGCGACTAGGAGTACCTAAGGTGAGGAAAGCATGTTATTTGCGCATTTATACGTTGTGTTTGTTAACTTTGTCAATTTTTAGATTTATCCGTAGATCGTTATTTAAAGCGATTTGATGCTCCTAGAATGTTCCTTGGCATTTGTAGAACATGTATTTATAGCTTTGTAACATTTTATGCAGTTAAATGTTGTGATTGCAAATTGAATTGTGAAATGAATAGTGTTTTGTGAATAGTAAAACCTTGAAACGTTGAAGTTGCGCTGTTATGCTTTCCGTTGATGTAGAAACGTGCTAGGTATGCTAGAATGCTAAAATGTGTGGTTTGTTTGGGTTGCGTAGAGGAAAAAATGAGAATTAAGCCTTTGGGAAAGTCGGGGCCGTTTAGGTCGACTTTGGCATTTTCTCGTTTTGCGTGTTGGCATTGCTTCGGGAGGCCATGGAAGCACTTTTGGTGCGATTATGGCATTGGTTGGGTGTTTGGTTGATATAGTTATAGTTCAAACGAGAAAGGGGGAAATCGGGGCTTTGCGCGAGTTCTAGGGTAAAGTAAGGTTTCGGGGTCTTTAAACGTGTCTTATGGTGACCTAGGAGGGTTGGCGAAGTCGGTTTCCAGAACTCGTAGCTCGTTTGGAAATGGTAGCGTTTTGATAGTTGGGGCCGATTTGTGTTTTTGTGTGTTTTCTTGTCTTTATGCTTATAGAATGCTTAGAATTACTTGGAATACTTGTTTGAGTTGTTTTAGATTGAATTGCTTATCGAATTGCTGCTATTGCGTGCGAGAGTAACCTACTTTGTTATTCTCCCACGTGTGGCTTTATCGCTTGTTTATCGTCTTGTATCGAGTCTTGCATTGCATAATGTCTCGCGCATGAGTGATGGGCCTCTCTGGGTAGCCTTGGGTTGCCAGTGTTGGTTGCTCTAGCTCCGCTGCTATTCCCTTTCTCGCTTGGGTTGCCTCCCAGGGGGATTTGGGTCGTAGGTTGATGGATACTTCCGGGGTATTCCAAAATGGTGTTATAAGGTGGTTTTGGGCCGGCGCGTCGTCATCGAATTCGTGTTTGATAGTTGCTCGTGAAAAGAGTATCGTATCCTTTAATTGAGTGTTTGCAGCTTTAAATACTTGCCTTGCTTTATTGTTGGCTTTGGAGGTAACTTATATGATTTGTATGTATTGTTTGGCTAATTGCATTGCATACTCCTCTCATCTCCGTCCTTGAGACCAATTGCCCTCGCTGAGCAATAGTTTTTGCTCATTCCTTTCTATACCATGTTTTTACAGGAGTAGTTGAAGCAGACCCTCTCGAGGTAATTGAGGAGGAGGAGCAGGTGGAGGTGTTTTCGTGATAGCACTTCTCTGCTTTGGCTGGTGGTTGGTTACCAGTTTTTGTGCGAACCTTGCTTGTTATGTATATTGCGTGGAGGTCGCTTAATTTTGAGGCTTGTAGCCTTGTATATATTTTCTAGTTTGAGGCCTCTATGGTCTTATGTTGTATAAGTTGGAAGAATGTAATGTTGTAACTTATACTCTGATGACTAGTGAAGAAATGCATGCTAATGGCTAATGGTTTAGTGGCATAAGTACTTGTGTAGTATGCATATCATTTTTCGTTTGGAAAGTTGGATAATAAGAAATGTATGTTTTAAAGAAAGTTGACTTGTTTTGATTATATTATGACTTTCGCAAGTATTATATTGATTTTAGGGTTTTTGGATCGTCCGCGGTACAGAGGAGACTCCGTCCGTGTGTCGGGTCCGGGCTTGGCCTTTTGCGGGGTCAGGTCGGGGCGTGACATCTTTAGGTGTGGTAACACAATCCCACATCGAAAAATTAGGAAGTGGTACAGCTGTATATAAAGGTTCAAGTCCTTGTATAAGCCATAACGCGTTTTCACGTGGGAGACCACGTGAGGAACAAAACCGTGAGAGTATTGGTTCCCTTCGGGGCTTGCTCAAAGCGGACAATATTATGGTAGTATCGACTCGTGCGCCCCTCTGTGGGAATGGTGATCGGGTCGTTACAAATGGTATCAGAGCTTACCAGGTGCGAACCCGGCGTTGTGATGTTAGCCCGCGAGGGCGCGTGCCTCTTAAGGGGGGTGGAGTGTGGTAACACAATCCCACATCGAAAAATTAGGAAGTGGTACAGCTGTATATAAAGGTTCAAGTCCTTGTATAAGCCATAACGCGTTTTCACGTGGGAGACCACGTGAGGAACAAAACCGTGAGAGTATTGGTTCCCTTCGGGGCTTGCTCAAAGCGGACAATATTATGGTAGTATCGACTCGTGCGCCCCTCTGTGGGAATGGTGATCGGGTCGTTACAATGGCATCGTGTGCTAGGCGATTCGCACATCGCACAAGCACGTCAGAACCCACCGGGGGATGGCTTCAAGGCCACATGGTGCTTGGATCGCCAAAACATTGAAGCATCAGCAATCGTCTCATTGCAATGCTTGCTTCATTGCTAAACGAAAGCCAATGCCACGTGTGCTAGGCGATTTGCGCATCACGCTTGCCCCCACCATCCCCCAAGAGCTACCCAAACCCACGCGGTGCTTGGATCGCCACGACACTAGACCATGGCCACACGCATCCACTCGACAACGGCCATGGCTTAGTGTACTAGGCGATTCGTGCATTGCACAGGCCCAACGACACGTCAGGGGACGGGAATGTCCCCCAATGTGTACCTAGCCGTGACACGGGAATGGCTAGTTTTGTGCTTGGGCAACTACTCGCCCCCTCATTAGCCATCCCAATGACGTCGACGGTGTTGCGGCACCAAGATGGATAATAAGGGGCTAGGGAAGCCACCACGTTCCTCATTAGTTATCCTGGTGCTGCGTCGAGGGACATGCAGGGGGACGCGGGCCGGGGGTAGCACGGCTCCAATGCACGAGTATGCAATGCAATAACTCAGTGTGATTTACTCAGTAGGCATTCCAGCCCACAATATAGCCCACAATATAGCCCACAATGTGCCATGAAGTGCCCATAATGCCCCCCCGCATGGATCTCGACCAGGGGGCTTGACACCACATACCCCCCTATAGTACATTTAGATGCAAAAACCCAAGTAACAGCAGTAGCGTACATTTTGCGAAAGATTCATAATGGGAGTTTTACACAATAAAAGGCCCTATATGGCATGATCTTCGTACCCAACTTGCTCGTTATTGATAGCATATGATATCCAAATGCTTCAAGATTATTTTTTTTGAAAAAATATTTTTTAATATTTAATAATTGCAAAAAATAGGGAAAAATAAGAAAAAATAGTAGAAAATTCAGAAAAATTTATATTAACTCATAAATTAATTTGTTAAATGATATTCAAAAATATTTTTTTTCAGAAAATTAATTTTTAACATTTAAAAATAACGAAAAATAGGGAAAAATCAGAAAAAATATTAGAAAATTTCAGAAAATTTATATTAATTCATAAATTAATTTGTTTACAAGATATTTGGTGTTAATTTTTTTTTTGGAAGGATTCAAAACCCGATTAATCTAATTCGCCTCACAAATGTCACAAACTATTATTCGGACAAGAGAAATGTTAAGACCACTTTATAGATTCGAAAACCACTTGTAAAAGGACATCAATGTCCACATTTGTGTCATAAAACATTCTGTATGCCCAATACCTATGAATGCTTAACATTGCCCGTCGTTCCTAACTTCCCCTAGTAGTGCCAAAGCTTTCACCGAACATCTCCCATTGTCCCCAAGCGTACCTCTATAGTGCCCCAACCGTGCCCCAACAGTGCCCCTTGAGCGCCCAGCGTGCGCCACTTGCACGTACCATCATACGGTATGTGCGCCCCATGTGCGCAACCTCGTACAGCTCGGGCGCCCCACGCGCGCACCTTTGTACCGCATCCGGGCCACATGCATGCACCATTGTGTGGCATGCGCGCACGATGCACACACTATCGTGCGGCATGGGTACCCAATGCGGGCCACATACGTGTACTATCATGCGTCATGGGCGCCCGATGTGTGTACCATCGTACGGCATATCCGTTCGATACGAGCACCATAGTTCGGCATGGGCGCCCCATGCATTCACTTTCGTGCGGCATGCGGGCCACATGAGTATACCATTGTGCGGCATGCACGCCCGATGTGTGCACCATCGTGCGGCATAGGCGCCCAATGCGTGCACCTTCGTGTTGCATGCGGGCCACATGTGGGCACCATCGTGCGGTATGCGCGCCCCATGTGCGCACCTTCATGCAGCATGGGCACCCCATGCGCGCACCTTCGAGTAGCATGCGCCCACCATCGTGCAGCATAGGCGCCCCATGCGCGCACCTTCGTGCGGCATGCACGCACCATCTTGTAGTATGGGCGCCTCATACGCATACCTTCGTGCAGTATGTAGGCTACATTTGTGCACCATCGTGTGGCATGTACGTCCTATGCACGCACCTTCGTGCCAGATGGCCACCCAATGTGTGCACATTCGTGAGGAATGCGGGCAACATGCGCGTACCATCGTGCGGCATGCGCGCCCCATGCGCGCACCTTCATGCGGTATGGGCACCCCATGCGCGTACCTTCATGCAGCATGCTTGCACCATCGTGGGGCATGGGTGCACCATCGTGGGGCATGGGCGCCCCATGCGCGTACCTTCATGCGGCATATGTGCCGCATGCGCGAACCATCGTGCGGCATGAGCGTCCCATGCGCGCATCTCCTTATGGCATGGCTATCCTATGCACGCACCTACGTGTGGCATAGGCGCCCTATGTGTGCATCATCGTGCAGCATGGGCGCTCCATGAGGGCACCTTCTTGTGGCATGCGGGCCATATGCGTGCACCATTATGCGGCATGCGTCCACCATCGTGAGGCATGCGTGCACCATCATGCTGCACGGGCGCTACATGCGCACACCTTTGTGCGGCATGCGCGCACCATCGTGTGGCATCATCGCCCAAGTGCTTGCCCTATTGTGCCCGATGCATGACCCCACTATGTGACAACCTTGCCAAGCCGTGCCCCAATTGCGTGCCAAGTTGTAGCTCATCCAAGGCCAAGTGCGTACCCCATTCGAGGCCCCAACTACGTGCCTCATCCAAGGCCCAATCGTGCTCTGTCGTGCAACACCGTGGGCAGTCATGCTGCAATCGTTCACCAATGTGCCGAGCCATGCCGAAGAAAGGGGGAACATAACATCTATCACCGTTAATGCTGAGGGAAGAATGTTAGGCACCTCGGTGGGCCGGCAGCACACAAGGTCGGATTCAAATTTTTTGCCATCTCTTACGAACCAAGCATAGGCTGTCTCACACTTGGGCACTTGAGGCGATGCGCGGGGTCGGCCGGTAGTAGGCCCGTTAGCACTTGGGCATAGCACATAGCACTTACGCATCATTGGGCATAGAACTTGGGTGCACATAGCACTTGGGCATAAAGCTTAGGTGCACATAGCACTTGGGCATAGAGCTTAGGTACACATAGCACTTGGGCATCAATAGGCATAGCTGATAGCACTTGGGCATCATTGGGCATAGCACATAGCACTTAGGTATAGCACTTTGGGCATTAGTGCGTCGACACTTAAAACTTATGACATCGACACTTGGGCATCATTGGGCATAGCATTTGGGTATAGCACTTAGGCATTCGCTCGTCGACACTTAAAACTTATGGCATCGACACTTAAAACTTATGACTTCGACACTTGGGCATCCTTGGACATAGCACATAGAACATGGGCATCATTGGGTATAGCACATAGCACTTGGGCATAATTGGGCATCATCGTTGCCTCGAAACCCCACGACACTTGCGGTGGCACTATAGCAGGCAGCGAGCGTGGCAAACTAACTTGGGCTAATGTTATTCAGACTTAGGCGCAGAGCACTTGGCAACACTTGGGCATTTGTGCATCGACACTTGGGTTACAACTTATGACTTACTTTGCACTTGGAGACACACTTGGGGGGCAGCATGGGGC
>CM075766.1:61166568-61186568 GCA_037974665.1 Ehretia macrophylla
TTGAGGGAAACTTCGGAGGGAACCAACTACTAGATGGTTCGATTAGTCTTTCACCCCTATACCCAAGTCAGACGAATGATTTGCACGTCAGTATCGCTGCGGGCCTCCACTAGAGTTTCCTCTGGCTTTGCCCCGCTCAGGCATAGTTCACCATCTTTTGGGTCTCGACATGTATGCTCGCACTCTAACCATTCTCAGAATATCAAGGTCAGTAGGCTGTGCACCTTCCGGGGGGGATCCCGCCAATCAGTTTCCTTGTGCCTTGTGGGTTTACACACCCATTGACTCGCACAAATGTCAGACTCCATGGTCAGTGTTTCAAGACCGATCGAATGGGGAGCCCGCAGGCCAGCACTGGGAGCGCGCAGATGCCGAAGCATGCCGAATGCGCGCGCTGCCCCGCCTCAATTGAGGCGACAACATTCCACAGGTATATCTACTGCCGGGGCTTTGGCCGCCGCCCCAATCTGCACTGGTCTGCGCCCCGAGCCGATCGGTGGACCGGCTCTCGTCGTTCTGCATGCTACTGGGGCGCATCGCCGGCCCCCATCTGCTTCCCTCACAATAATTTCAAGCACTCTTTGACTCTCTTTTCAAAGTCCTTTCCATCTTTCCCTCGCGGTACTTGTTCGCTATCGGTCTCTCGCCCGTATTTAGCCTTGGACGAAATTTAACGCCCGCTTAGGGCTGCATTCCCAAACAATCCGACTTGTCGACAGCATCTCGTGGTGCGACAGGGTCCGGGCGTGACGGGGCTCTCACCCTCTTTGGCGCCCCTTTCCAGGGGACTTGGGCCCGGTCCACAGCTGAGGACGCTTCTCTAGACTACAATTCAAATGGCAGAGCAGCCCGAATATCAACCAAGGTTGTTCCCGGTTCGCTCGCCGTCACTAAGGGAATCCTTGTAAGTTTTTTTCCTCCGCTTATTGATATGCTTAAACTCAACGGGTAATCCAGCCTGACCTGGGGTCGCGGTCGTAGTGCACGGCGCTAGAGGGTCTAACTTTCGTCCCGCATGCATGACGGGACGACGCACGACAACTCGCGAGTTGAATGGAACAACCGCCACTTGTCGTGACGTTCGTCGCACCGGACTAGCATTTTGGCCAACCGCACCTTGAGACACGGGAGGCCACAATCTGCCCCCACGCACAGACTCGGCGACCCAGTGTTGGGGCTCGAGGTGGGGGTGTCACGCCCCAACTCGACCCCATCTATAATCAGTCATGAAGCAACGGAATTTCGGCAGTATAACGACAGTAATTAGGATACCGAGACTCTAAACTAACCATATCACAACTCCTACAACCAACTCCACAAACATTCAAAAATAAACAACCAAGTCATATTATACAATAATCAATCCTTCAACAATCCATTCATAGTTATACGCCTCCGTTCCAACTTAGTACATAGGCTATACATACATTTTAAAATAGGTTATAACCAACTTAGTATTCTAGTCATGATCAAAATAAAGACTACTAAATCATCATACATATGTCTTTATATTAAGATAGGTTATACAATACATTGTTTTACAACAACTAAGATAATCTCATGGCAATGACTCCTGCACATAAGACTCATCCACATATGGCACATTTCCCTCATCAAGAGGCACGTACCCGTAGTCAGGATCAGTAACACCAGCATCCATGCAATAATTGAGAGTGAGCTTATATAAAACAAGCCCAGTAAGGATTCGATAGATCTCTAACAGTATTTACTATACTCCTTGGAAATCATCCTTTGAGCAGTAAACACACAATAAACATCAATAACAATATAAACACATAAACTGTAATGACCATTCAATAAAGGATACTCTAGTTGGTGTAGCTCCAAGTGCCATCACGATCTCAACCAACTTCTTATCACTCCCATGACACACACACCCGAGGTACCTCACTAGGCCTACCTTTCATGGCATCTCCGCCTATGCGAGATGAGGGTAGCCTCTGAGAGCCATGCCGTTTTCAACCCGACGGCCTCATACCGCCTGAGAGATGGCACACGCATATCAAGACTCAATCAATAACAATAATCAATCATTCACAGGAAGACAATCTAGAAGAATTGTCTATCTCTCGATTCATCAATAATTAATATTCAATAATCAATAATCAATTAATCATCAATCAATTAATAACATCACAACAACACAACATCAAATAAATCAATTAACAACTAAACAACTAAGTTAAATGACAAAGTAGGCCACTCAACTTAACATGCATTAGACATACAACCAAACCCTAATCTAACCATAAAAAATTCGCAATTCAATCACTCAAACACCACCCGATCATCTAAAGGCATATATCAACATTTTAAAGAAAGACAACCTAAATTTCTAATAATCATAACTTTCATTGTACTAATCCAAACAACTCCAAACCAATTCCTATAACTCACTCACTCAATCAACTACATTAGCCCCCTCAGAAACCAACCAAAATACATCCAAATCAAGCCCAACAACCCTAAAACCCTAATGTACCTTGGCTGAAATTTTTGGACTTTCTCACCGACATCACAATCAAAATTTCGGCACTACAATGGTACTACCCCATATTTAACAAACTTTTACAAATCGATGGCAATCAATTCTAACCACTACAACTCAAATTATTCAACAAATAGTCAACAACTCAACTTTTAATACCTGAAAATAAAAATTCATGCTACAACGGTTCAAATCTTATATAGACACATATAAACGATCCTTAGCATGCACTGAGCAATAACATAACATCAATTCAACTTTCTAATGGTTGAAAATTCAATTATACGACAAAACATAAAAGATGACATTTGAGATCTAGAATTTTTCTCTCACCTCTAATGTGTTATGAAGCTAGAAAAATGCTCAATGGATGCTCAAGAGGTGGAATCAAGCTTTGGTTGATGAAGTTTGCCGTTGAATTACAACTTTTATTAAAATGTTGCCTTTGAAAACATGAAGAAAAACCTTCGCTTTTCTCCTATGGAGCTCTCGGCCTTGTGCGTGTGTGTGTGTGAGTGTGTTTTTGTGCTTTGCTATTGTGTGTTGATGCAATATAGCTCAAAGTCAAACAAATTAAAAGAAAGTCAAAGTTGGCACTTAGTTTTTTTGTAGTAATTTGAGTCTTTTAATCTTATTTTTGACTATTTCTTGCTCAACTATTAAATTGACACCTAAATTAATTCTAGACAATATATTTTAGGTGACAAAGAGTTTTACATTTAACAGTTTCACCCGAGTCGGCTTAAAACTCGATTTTTTTTCAAAAGAAAGTGTAAAAACCATTAAAATTTCAAAACCGATTCCAAATCCGTTTTAATCAAACACGGGTCTATTAATTCCCAAGGACTAGGTTTTAAAACGTTTAAAACACCCCTGTAAAAATTTTGGCGGACAGGTGTTCAAAATACTATTCACTAAAACCGGTGATAAAATTTCTGATTCCGTTTTTTATGAAAATTTCATGAATGCACATACAGCATGCATTTGGAAGATAAACACATTTTTAAAACATTCTAACTCATATAACACATAAACAGGTCAAAGCATGCAAAACAAGGCAAAACACGCAAATTGAAGTTAAGACAAAAACTGGGTTTCATAGGGGGGATGTGAGGCCCGACCTCGATTTACATGCGATACCTCGTTTCGTGTGCCTAACCTAGATTTGCGTGCCTTGACCTAGGTTTAAGAATTGTGTTTCGTTTTGTGTGCCTTGCATTGAATTACATGCATTCAATTAGGGTTGCGTGCATTTACTTGGGAAACGTGCATTTGTCTCGTAGTTCGTGTGTTACATGTAATACCCGAGCCCGGAATGTGAAATTTTCTTGTTTATTATTCTGAAAATTATATTTCTTAAATTCTTTAAGATTTAATTGTTACTTCTTTGTTGTTGCAAAGTGCATTGCATTTAGGGAGCGATAGCTAGAGAATGGTTCCTAGTCCTCAACAAATAGTGAAACTAGTATTTTAGTGCCTTAAATTTTATAATTTAATTGTTGTTAGCTAGAATTAACATTTTCTTAGTGTTTTAGCTTAAAAATGCATGAAAATAGGCTATTTGACCAATTTTAAGTTAGTTGACCAAGGGGGTTTGACCTTTGACCAAGTTGTCATCTTTTAAATAAGCAAATAACAAAGAAAAATAAAAGACAAAGCTGAAAACTCAGTCCTTGAGCTGGCCAAAATATTGAAGAGAAAAAAAAACATTTTCAACTTTTAAAACTTCCAATCTTTGTGTGAGCTCGTGCGGGGTGGTTTCCAAGGCAACCAGCGTTGTTTTCCTAGTGACTAGGAGTGCCTAAGGTGAGGGAAGACTTTTTAATTTTTGAGATTTATCCGTAGATTGTTGTTTAAATCGTTTTGATGCTTCTAGAATGTTCCTTGACAATTATAGAACATGTATTTATAGCTTTTTAACATTTTTTGCGGTTAAATGTTGAGATTGTAATTTAAATGTCAATTGAATAGTAATTTGTGAATAGTAAACCCTTGAAACGATGAAATTGCGCTGTTATGCTGTCTGTTGATGTGAAAATGTGCTAGGTATGCTAGAATGCCTAAATGCATGGTTTGTTTAGGTTGCGTAATGGAAAAAATGAGAAATATGCCTTGGTGAAAGTCGGGGTCGTTTAGGTCGAGTTTGGTGTTTTCTCGTTTTGCGTGTTGGCATTGTTTCGGGAAGCCATGAAAGCATTGCGATTATGGCGTTGGTTGGGTGTTTGGTTGGTATAGTTGTAGTTCAAACGAGCAAAGGGAGAAATCGGGACTTTGCGTGAATTCTAGGGTGAAGTAGGGTTTTGGGATCTTTAGACGTGCCTTATGGTGACCTAGGAGGATTGGTGCAGTCGGTTTTTAGAACTCTTGGCTCGTTTGGAAATGGTAGTGTTTTGATAGTGGGGGCCAATTTGTGATTTTGTTTGTTTTCTTGATATTATGCCTATAGAATGCTTAGGGTTGTTTGATATACTTGTTTGAATTGATTCTGATTGAAATGCTTATCAACTGTTGCTATTGCGTGCGAGAGTAACCTACTTTGTTATTCTCCCACGTGTGGCTTTATTGCCCGTTTATCGCCTTGTATCGAGTCTTGCATTGCATAGTGTCCAGCGCGTGAGTGATGGGCCTCTCTGGGTAGCCTCGGGTTGCCAGTGTTGGTTGCTCTAGCTCCGTGGCTATTCCCTCTTCTCGCTTGGGTTGCCTCCCAGGGAGATTTGGGTCGTAGATAGATGGATACTTCCAGGGTATTCCAAACTGGTATTATAAGATGGTTTGGGCCGGCGCGTCGTCATCGAATTCGTGATTGAAAGTTGCTCGTGAAAAGAGTACCGTATCCTTTGAATGAGTGTTTATAGTCTTAATGCTTGCTTTGCTTTATTGATGGCTTTGTTGTACCTCTATATGGTATTTGTATGAATTGCTTGATTAATTGCATTGCATACTCCTCTCATCTCCGTCCTTGAGACCAATTGCCCTCGCTGAGCAATAGTTTTGCTCATTCCTTTCTATACTATATTTTTACAGGAGTAGTTCAAGCAGACCCTATTGAGGTAATAGAGGAAGAGGAGCAGGTGGAGGTGTTTCTGTAACAGCACTTCTTTGCTTTGCTAGTGGTTGGTTGCCAGACTTTTGTGCGAGCCATGCTTGATGTGTTTAATGCTTGGTTGTCACTTTATTTCGAGGCTTATAGTCTTGTATGTAGTATCTATTTTGAGACCTAGATGGTCTTATGTTGTAAAGGACTAAAGGTTGTAATGTTGTGAATATATACTCATGTGACTAGTAAGGAAATGCAAGCTAATGGTTAATTGTTTAGTGGCATAAATAATTGTGTAGTATGCACATCATTTTTGGGTTGCAAAGTTGTTAATGAAAAGATGTATGTTTTCTAAAAGAATGTTGGCTTGTCTCAAATGAATTTTGTGGTTTCTCGAATATTATATTGAATGTAGGGTTTGGGAACGTCCGCGGTACAGAGGAGACTCCGTCCGTGTATCGGGTCCGGGCTTGGCCTTTTGCGGGGTTGGGTCGGGGCGTACGGACGGAGTCTCCTCTATACCGTAGACGATCCGAAAACCTTACATTCAACATAATATTCACGAAAACCACAATAATCATTTGAAAAAAGTCAACTTTCTTTTAGAAACATACATCTTCTCATTAACCAACTTTGCAAACCAAAATGTCATGCATACTACACAAGTATTCATGCCACTAAACAGTTAAACCATTAGCATGCAGTTCTTACTAGTCACGTGAGTATATCTTATAACTTTAAAATCTTTCAACTTTTACAACATAAGACCATAGAGGCCTCAAAATAGAAACTACATACAAGGCTACAAGCCTCAAAATGAAGCGTCAACCAAGCAATATACACATCAAGCATGGCCCGCACAAAAGACTGGCAACCAACCACCAGCTAAGCAAAGAAAGTACTATCAAGGAAACACCTCCACTTGCTCCTCCTCCTCAATTACCTCAATAGGATCCGCTTCAACTACTCCTGTAAAATATACTATAGAAAGGAATGAGCAAAAACTATTGGTCAGCGAGGGTAATTGGTCTCAAGAATGGAGATGAGAGGAGAATACAATCCAAATAGTCAAGTAGATCAGTCAATTATCATATAGAGATACAAGCAATACCAACAATAAATCAAGACAAGCATTAAGGCTATAATCATTCAATTAAAGGATACAATTCACTTTCCACGAGCAACTTTCAATCACGAATCCGTTGACGATGCGCCGGCTCAACCACCTTATAACTTCAGTTTGGGATACCCCGGAAGTATCCAATCAATTCTACGACCCAAATCTCCCTGGGAGGCAACCCAAGCAAGAAAGGGAATAGGACACGGAGCTAGGGCAACCAACCCTGGCAACCCAAGGCTACCCAGAGAGGCCCATCACACCGCCCCTGACTCTATGAATGCAATACAATATACAATGCAACAATCGAGCAATCGAGCAACAGAGTCACACGTGGGAGAATAACAAAGTAGGTTACTCTCGCACGCAATAGCAACAGTTGGCAACCATTTCAATCATAATCAACTTTAACAAGCATAACAAGCAATAATAAGCATTCTATAGGCATAACACTATGAAAACCAACAAAAACACAAAACGATCCCAACTTTCAAAATGCTACTACTTTCAAACGAGCCACGAGTTTTGGAAACCGACTTCACCATTCCTCTTATGTCACCATAAGGCACGTCTAAAGACCATGAAACCCTACTTTACCCTAGAATTCCCGCAAAGCCCCGATTTCTCCCTTTGCTCGTTTGAACTATAGCTACCCTAACCAAACACCCAACCAACGCCATAACCACACCAAAAGTGCTTCCATGGCCTCCCGAGACAACGTCATCATGTAAAATGAGGAAACGCTAAACTCGACCAAAACGACCCAACATGTACCAAGCCATTTTTCTATGTTTTTCTATTACACAACCCAAACAAATCATGCATTTAGGCATTCTAACATATCTAGCATCTTTTCACATCAACATAACACAAAACAGAGCAACTTTTATGAAATAGGGGTTTACTATTCACAATTTACTATTCCATTCGCATTTTAAATTACAATTGCTATATTAACCGTAGAAAATGCTAAAAAGCTACAAATACATGTTCTACAATTGTCAAGGAACAATCTTCAAGCATCAAAACAGATAAAATAACGATCTACGCAAAATTCCTAAAAATTAAAGTTTGTATAATATTTATTCAAATGCGCAAATAAAGATGCTTCCCTCACCTTAGACGCTCCTAGACGCTAGGAAAACCACGCTGGAAACCTCGGAAACAACCCCGTGCAAGCTCTCGCGAAGATTTGAAGATTTGAAAGTTGAAAATCTTTTTTTTTCTCTCCCTTGAAGTTTCGGCCCTTGCTTCTTTTTTTCAGCTTTTATTTGTTTTGTTTTTCTATTTCATGCTATTTTAAAAAGATGACAACAAGTCACATGGTCAAAGTCTTGGTCAAGGTTCACTTAAGTTGGTCAAAGTAGCTTATTTTAGGCATTTTAAGGCTAAAACAACTAACACAATTCTAATTCTAGTTAACAACAACTAAAATATTAAAATTAAAACACTAAATACTAGTTTTCACTATTTGCTGAGGACTAGAAAATGCTCTCTAACTATCGTTCTCGAAATGCAATGCACTTTGCGACAATAAAAGAATAACAATTAAATTTTCAAGAATTTAAGAAAAATATAATTTTCTAGAAAAATAAACAACAAAATTTCACGTTCTAGGCTCGGGTATTACACCCTCTCCCCCTTAAAACAATTGCATCCACGCAATTCTTACATGGCTGACAAACAACTCCGGATACTGACTCCAAACCTGGTCCTTTCTTTCCCAAGTTGCTTCCTCAAGCTCGTGATGATTCCATATAACCTTTACCAACGGAATACTCTTCCTGCGAAGTTCTTGAACTTTCCGATCCACAATTCGAATCAGTCTCTCCTCATAAGTTAACTTTTCCTCAATTTGCAAAGTCTCTGGTTCAAGTACATGCAAAGGATCTGGATGATATTTCCTTAACATTGACACGTGGAAAACATCGTGCAGTCTCGACAAGCTCGGAGGCAAAGCTAAATGATAAGCCAAAGGACCCACCTTTTCAGTGATATCAAACGGACCCACATACCTGGGACTAAGTTTCCCACTCTTATCGTGCCGAATCAACCCCTTTCGAGGAGAAATCTTAAGAAACACCCGATCTCCCAAAGCAAACTCAAGATCCCGACGATGCTTATCCGCATAACTCTTCTGATGACTCTGAGCTGTAAGCATATGCTGGCAAATAAGATGAACATTATCCACCATCTTAATCATCTCAGGTAGCACAGTCGGATCAACTGTTCTCATCTCTCCAACCTCTTCCCAATACAATGGGGATCTGCATTTACGAATGTACAACGCCTCGTAGGGAGCCATACCTATAGTAGATTGATAACTATTATTGTAGGCGAACTCCGCTAAAGGCAAAAACTTCTCCTAATTCTTCCCAAAGTCTAACACATATGCCCGAAGCATGTCTTCCAAGATCCTGATGGTTCTCTCAGACTGGCCATCAGTTTGTGGATGGTATGCAGTACTGAAGCTCAACTTAGTTCCCATGGCCTCTTGCATCTTCTGCCAAAAATGAGATCAAAATCTAGGATTTCTATCTGACACTATACTCTGTGGCACACCATGAAGTCTCACAATATTAGTAACATAAAGCTCAGCTAGTTTATCAAGGCTATCCTATTTGTTCACGGGAATAAAATGTGAAACCTTAGTCAATCAGTCCACAACAACCCAAACAGAATCACATCCTCTCGGAGATCTCGAAAGATCAGTCACAAGGTCCATTGTAACATGCACCCACTTCCATTGCGGAATCGACAACGGTTGTAGAAGCCCGACTAGCCTCTGATGCTCAGCTTTAACCCTCTAGCAAGTTAAACACCTGGATACATACCCAACAATCTCCGTCTTCATATTGTTCCACCAGAAGTGTTGTTTCAGATCTCTATACATTTTAGTACTGCCCGGGTGAATCGTATATCTTGAATTATGTGCCTCGGACATAATCTCATTCTTCAAAGTTGGATCACCAGGAACACACACTCTGTCCCTGAATCTGAAGATACCATCTGCATGTATTTTAAACTCCGACTCTCCCCCTTTTGCTTTTTCTTGGGTTTTCAAGATGTGAGGATCAGTCTTCTGAGCCTCCCTGATTTGTGTTAGCAATCCCAACTGAATTTGTAAGCTAGCAAATTGAATCCCTACCTCAGTAGCTTCTGGCTTCCATGAACAAATTTCCTCCAAAGTCTCCCAATCCTTGATAATTAGGCTTGCAACAGTAGCCTTTCGGCTCAAAGCATCTGCAACAACATTGGTCTTACCTGTCACGTAGTTTATAGAACAATTGTAGCCACTTAATAGCTCTAGCCATCCTCGCTGCCTCATATTTAGATCTTTTTGTGAAAATGAATATTTGAGACTCTTGTGCTCAGTAAAAATTTGAAATATGCTACCCCACAAGTAATGATGCCACTTCTTTAAAGCAAACACAACTGCAGCTAACTCAAGATCATGTGTAGGGTAATTGACTTCATATGGTTTCAACTTCCTAGAAGCATAGGCAATCACCTTACCATTCTGCATTAAAACACAGCCCAAACCCTCTTTAGATGCATCACTATAGACAACAAAGTTTTCTGTACCCTCAGGTAAAGCTAGTATAGGAGCTGTAGTTAGTCTCTTCTTCAGTTCTTGGAAACTGGATTCACATTTAGCATCCTAGTTGTAAGTAACTTTCTTTCGAGTCAACTGGCTTAAAGGTCTAGAAATTTTGGAAAAGTCTTTAACAAACCTCCGATAGTAACCTACCAACCCCAGAAAGCTCCGAATCTCTGACACCGTTTCAGGTCTCTTCCAAGATAAAATAACTTCAATCTTAGCTTGGTCTACTAAAATTCCTTGATGTGAAATTATATGGCCCAGAAAAGATATTTGATTCAACCAGAATTCGCACTTGCTGAATTTAGAAAAAAGCTTGTTTTCTTGCAAAGTCTGTAGCACAATCTTCAAATGTTGTTCATGTTCAGCCTCATTCTTAGAGTATACTAAAATATCGTCAATAAAGATTACAACAAATTGATCAAGATAAGGTCGAAAAAACCTCTGCATTAAGTCCATGAATGCGGTTGATGCATTCATCAATCCAAACAGTAATACAACAAATTCATAGTGGCCATATCTAGTCCTGAATGCCATCTTAGGTATATCGTCACTCTGAATCTTGAGTTGATAGTAACCCTGCCTCAAGTCAAATTTAGAGTAAACACTCGCACCCTGCAACTGGTCAAACAATTCTTCAATCAACGGCAAGGGGTATTTGTTCTTAATCATGACTTGATTATGTCCCCGGTAATCAATACATAACCGTAGCGTGCCGTCTTTCTTTCTTACAAACAACACAGGCGCACCCCATGGCAAAGAACTAGGTTGTATAAACCCTTTCTCAAGCAAGTTCTGAAGCTGAATTTTCAATTCCTGAAGTTCAGCCGGTGTCATTCTATAAGGACTCCTAGAAATTGGCGCAGTGCCCAGCATAAGGTCAATCACAAATTCAATCTCCCTATCCGATGGTAAACCCGGTAATTCCTCGGGAAATACACTAGGGAAGTCTTTAACAATTGAAACCTCATTCAAATTCAACTTATCAGTAGGTTGATTGATTAGATAAGCTAGGTAAGCTTCACAACCTTTATTCAACAACTTAGAAGCCTTGATTGATGATAAAAGGGGTATTCTAGTAGCCCTGCAGTTCCCAACAATCTCTAGTACCGGTAGGTCAGGAATCTTAAGATAAACAATTTTTGTTCTACAATCCAACTGAGCATAGTATTTCCCCAACCAGTCCATTCCCAAAATGATTTCAAAGTCACGGAAGGGCAGTATAATTAAATCAACAGGAAAATTACGGTCCTCAATGCATATATCACAAGATTTACAAATAGACTCAGTAACAAATTTCGCACCCAAAGGCGTACTAACTTCAACTTTATGTGGCAGTTTATCAATGCAAACATTCACATATCGTGCACATGTAGGAGTTATAAATGAATGCGCAGCTCCGGGATCAATCAAAACTTTAACTGGCTGAGTATTGAGAAGAAAGGTACCTTCCACTATTGCTGTAGTATCGGGTAGCTCCTCCGCATCTAGTGTAAAGACCCTAGCTTGTACCCTCTGTGTTGGACCTACACCTGCAGCCCTGTTCTGCACACCCTAGCCTCCAGTATGGCCCTGAACATTCTTAAACTTAGGGCAATCCTTCACCCTATGCTAATCGCTCACATAGCAAGTGCACTTACCACTCTTTCTCCAACAATTAGCTTCAACGTGCCCTGATCGATTACAAAAGTTACACTGCTGATTTTGCCTTACAACAGTGTTTCTGGTAGGTGCGGGGACTCTGACAGTAGTAGGAACTGTACCTCCCTGCTGGGGTCTAGTCAAGCTGGTCTTGCCTGAATCTGATATTGTGGCTGATACGGACGTTGTTGTGGAACCTGAACAACAGTCTGATACTGCCTCTGCTGACTCTGGCTGATCTGGCCCAAGAACTATTTCTTACTCGGCTGGCTACTCTCAGCTATCATCTCTGCCTTCCGTTTCTCAAACTTCGAGGCTGCTTGGAATGCCTCAGGAAAAGTACTATAAGTCTGTCCAGTCAAATGCAGCTGTATATCCATTCTCAGCCCACGAACAAACCTATTAATCATCCTCCTAGCTGGCTGCACCAGCTCAGGCATATACCTCGACAAGCTGACAAACCTACCCTCATACTGTGCGACAGTTGTGATAACCCGAACCCGGCATGCATTTAATAGCACTTGACTGCATTTGATTAAATGTTTAATTAGTTAAATCAACCAAATTGTACTATTTTCATATTTCTCTTGGAAGCATTTAGTAATTATATATTGAATAATTGAAAGGTTTTTATCTACTTCTATTAATTATAGTAATTGAATTTATTCTCTTGTGATTAATTAAGTGTTATCTTAAATATTAGGGTTTAATTGTGTTTGACTATGTGTTTATGTTAACCTTCATTTGTAGTTTAATGTTAACTTCATAATTCTTTTAAATGTTCTAGAAATAGTTAAATTGATTATTTTAAATGAATATTGATTATCTTGATTGTTTTGATTACTTTAAAAATCAGTTTTGGTTGTTTTGCGTTAAAATCACTCGGTTTTCAAATAAATGAGAAAGATAACTCCGAGCCGGAGTAAATTCTAAACTATGATTCTTTCCAAAAATGATATATTTCTTACGTTCTTTGAGAATTAATTGTTACTTCTTTGTTGTCGTAACGTGCATTGCATATCGAGAGAGATAGTTAGGAAATGAATTCGAGTCCTCAGCAAATAGTAAAACTAGTATTTAGATTACTTAAATTTTGTATTTTAATTGTTGTTAGCTGGAATTAAAATTATGTTACATGTTTTAGCCCTAAAATGCCTAAAATAAGCCTATTTGACCAAGTTAAGTTAGTTTGACCAAAGCTTGACCAATTTGACTTGTTGCCTCTTTTAAAATAGCTTAAAATAGCACCAAAAAAAAGAGCTGAAAACAGAGCAGCCATGGCCGAAAAAATAAGGAGAAGAAAAAAAGAAAATTCAACTTCAATTTTTCGATTCTTTGCGAGGGCTTCCACGGGGTGGTTTCCGAGGCACTCTACGAGGTTTTCCTAGCATCTAGGAGCGTCTGAGGTGAGGGTTTCATCGTTATTTGCGCATTTATACTTTGTGTATGTTAACTTTGTCAATTTTTAGATTTATCCGTATATCGTTATTTAAAGCGATTTGATGCTTCTAGAATGTTCCTTGGCATTTGTAGAACATGTATTTATAGCTTTGTAACATTTTCTACGGTTAAATGTTGTGATTGCAAATTAAATCGTGAAATGAATAGTGTTTTGTGAATAGTAAAACATTGAAACATTGAAATTGCGCTGTTATGCTTTCCGTTAATGTAGAAACGTGCTAGGTATGCTAGGATGCTAAAATGTGTGGTTTGTTTGGGTTGCGTAGTGGAAAAAACAAGAATTATGCCTTTGGGAAAGTTAGGGTCGTTTAGGTCGACTTTTGCATTTTCTCGTTTTGCATGTTGGCATTGCTTCGGGAAGCCATGGAAGCACTTTTGGTGCGATTATGGCGTTGGTTGGGTGTTTGGTTGTTATAGTTGTAGTTCAAACGAGAAAGGGGGAAACCAGGGCTTTGCGCGAGTTCTAGGGTAAAGTAAGGTTTCGGGGTCTTTAGACGTGCCTTATGGTGACCTAGGAGGGTTGGCGAAGTCGGTTTCCAGAACTCGTTGCTCGTTTGGAAATGGTAGCGTTTTAATAGTTGGGGCCGATTTGTGTTTTTGTGTGATTTCTTGTCTTTATGCCTATAGAATGCTTAGAATTACTTGGAATACTTGTTTGAGTTGTTTTGGATTGAATTGCTTATCAAATTGCTGCTATTGCGTGCGAGAGTAACCTACTTTGTTATTCTCCCACGTGTGGCTTTATCGCTTGTTTATCGCCTTGTATCGAGTCTTGCATTGCATAGTGTCTCGCGTGTGAGTGATAGGCCTCTCTGGGTAGCCTTGGGTTGCCAGTGTTGGTTCTCTAGCTCCGCTGCTATTCCCTTTCTCGCTTGGGTTGCCTCCCAGGGAGATTTGGGTCGTAGATTGATGGATACTTCCGGGGTATTCCAAACTGGTATTATAAGGTGGTTTGGGCCGGCGCATCATCGTTAAAGTCATCGGAATCGTGATCGGTACATTACTCGCTCGAGTGAACCATAGCCTTCAAAGTGTGGTATAGCTTTGATTGGTTGTGTTAATGCTTTCTTTAGTTGTTTAATTGTATTGTTGTTTATATTGTATGCCTTTTATTGATTGTATTGCTTAACTGTACCTTTTTGCATTGCACAATCTTCTTTCTCTCCAATTTGATATCTGTCTCGCCCTCACTGAGTATACATGTTGTGTATACTCACTCCTCACCACCACATTTCAGGAAATGTCATGTTAGCTGGAAGTTCGTGATTTCGTGGAAGTTGTTGCCTGAAGAGTTGTCTTGCGTGCCTATGTGGCTTGAGTGTCGAAATTGTGAAGATATATGCTTTCATATGTTGTATGTATTTAATGCTAAAAGTATGTAATTTAAGTTTCGTTAGATTGTTGAAGTAGTTTGATAAGTTAGATTATGTATCTAGTTATTATAACTTAACTTCAAATGCATGTTTGTAATGTCCAAAAGAAAAGAACTAGAATGGCATGATAGTCTATTTTATGTAGTAGCTTAGTATGGTTTAATTTTCAAGTTTGAATGTACTTGTCAAAATGAAAAGAGATAGGTTAGCTTTTAAATTTGAAATGTATATATACGTGCTGAGTTTAAATTGTTGAGAACCGAGGCTCGGATGGCCTTGAGGAAGTTTTGTATGGTTGGACACAGTGTTGGTCCATTTAAATGCTATTACAGGTTTTACATTTTGCCTAGAAACAGGGGAGACTCCGTTCGTTTTCCCTGAAAATTTATGCCCGGGTTTGGTTTGGGTTGTGATTAGATCGATTGATAGAACCTCCGGTCTCGAGAGGGATCGGGGTGTTACAATAGTCATGTTTCCTTGCTTCAGCCCCACAAATTCGTCTTCCCGCCTTTCCCTAGCCATCTCAGGAAAATACTTGTCCCGAAACTCACTCACGAAATCATCCCACAAATGCGGAACATCCTCATAGTCCCACCTCAACCTGACAATGTTCCACCATTGTTCTGCGTCGCCCTCAAACAGGAATGCTGGATATGCTATCCTTGCCTCATCAGTGTACCTTAAAGCAGCGTAAATTTTCTCAACACAGTTAATCCATCTCTCGGCAGCCTCGTCATCCGGCTCTCTGAAGAACTTACCCGGCTCGTGCATAAGGAATTTTTCCAACTGATTATTCTCATCCCTATGCCCTTGTCCACCAGGATTAGCTTGATTTCCCTAGGGATTATTATTCCTCTCCTGCCTCTGCTCATGCAGTACTTGAGTAATCCGGTCAACTACAGTGGTCATAGTTGCCATAAACTGCTCAGGCATCAGTTGCTGACCCTATTCTGCTGCCTCTTCATCTGCCCGTTGACCTTGAGTATTACGACGTGGCGGCATAGTAACAACTTACAATAGCTGGCAACATATAAAAGCAGTTTATAGACATAAATATAACACATAAGATTAGATAACACTCAAGTCAATAACAATCAAGTATCCTATCACACAATTCTCATAAGACAAGATTGACATGCCAAACTAATTCACTTAACACATAAGCACTCCAAGTTCACATAGTCATACTATAACACTTTTCACTTAACAATCATACAATAACACCTTATCATTTTAGACCTTTACCCCACAGACCGAGAAACATATCCCGGCTCATGCAAGACTAACATGCTCTGATATCAACTAAAGATGTCACGCCCCGACCTGACCCCGCAAAAGGCCAAGTCCGGACCCGACACACGGACGGAGTCTCCTCTGTACTGTGGACGATCCAAAAACCCTACATTCAACATAATATTCGTGAAAACCACAATAATCATTTGAAACAAGTTAACTTTCTTTTAGAAACATACATCTTCTCATTAACCAACTTTGCAAACCAAAATGTCATGCATACTACACAAGTATTCATGCCACTAAACAGTTAAACCATTAGCATGCAGTTCTTACTAGTCACGTGAGTATATCTTACAACTTTACAATCGTTCAACTTTTACAACATAAGACCATAGAGGCCTCAAAATAGAAACTACATACAAGGCTACAAGCCTCAAAATGAAGCGTCAACCAAGAAAAATACACATCAAGCATGGCCCGCACAAAAGACTGGCAACCAACCACCAGCTAAGCAAAGAAAGTGCTATCAAGGAAACACCTCCACTTGCTCCTCCTCCTCAATTACCTCAATAGGATCCGCTTCAATTACTCCTGTAAAATATATTATAGAAAGGAATGAGCAAAAAACTATTGCTCAGCGAGGGTAATTGGTCTCAAGAACGGAGATGAGAGGAGAATGCAATGCAAATAGTCAAGTAAATCAGTCAATTATCATATAGAGATACAAGCAATACCAACAATAAATCAAGACAAGCATTAAGGCTATAATCATTCAATTAAAGGATACAATTCACTTTCCACGAGCAACTTTCAATCACGAATCCGTTGACAACGTGCCGGCCCAACCACCTTATAACTTCAATTTGGAATACCCCAGAAATATCCAATCAATTCTACGACCTAAATCTCCTTGGGAGGCAACCCAAGCAAGAAAGGGAATAGGACACGGAGCTAGGGTAACCAACCCTGGCAACCCAAGGCTACCTAGAGAGGCCCATCACACCGCCCCTGACTCTATGAATGCAATACAATATACAATGCAACAATCGAGCAATCGAGCAACAGAGCCACACGTGGGAGAATAACAAAGTAGGTTACTCTCGCACGCAATAGCAACAGTTGGCAACCATTTCAATCATAATCAACTTTAACAAGCATAACAAGCAATAATAAGCATTCTACAGGCATAATACTATGAAAACCAACAAAAACACAAAATGACCCTAACTCTCAAAACGCTACTACTTTCAAACGAGCCATGAGTTTTGGAAACTGACTTTACCATTCCTCCTAGGTCACCATAAGGCACGTCTAAAGACCACGAAACCCTACTTTACCCTAGAATTCCTGCAAAGCCCTCCCCTTTGCTCGTTTGAACTATAGCTACCCTAATCAAACACCCAACCAATGCCATAACCACACCAAAAGTGCTTCCATGGCCTCCCGAGACAATGCCATCATGCAAAATGAGGAAACGCTAAACTCGACCAAAACGACCCCAACATGTACCAAGCCATTTTTCTCCGTTTTTCCATTACACAACCCAAACAAATCATGCATTTAGGCATTATAACATATCTAGCATCTTTTCACATCAACATAACGCAAAACAGAGCAACTTTTACGAAACGGGGGTTTACTATTCATAATTTACTATTCCATTCGCATTTTAAATTACAATCGCTATATTTAACCATAGAAAAAGTTAAAAAGCTACAAATACATGTGCTACAATTGTCAAGGAACATTCTCCAAGCATCAAAACGGATAAAATAACGATCTACGCAAAATTCCTAAAAATTAAAGTTTGTATAACATTTATTCAAATGCGCAAATAAAGATGCTTCCCTCACCTTTGACGCTCCTAGAAGCTAGGATAACTACGCTGGAAGCCTCAGAAACAACCCCGTGCAAGCTCTCGCGAAGATTTGAAGATTTGAAAGTTGAAAATCTTTTTTTTTCTCTCCCTTGAAGTTTCGGCCCTTGCTTCTTTTTTTCAGCTTTTATTTGTTTTGTTTTTCTATTTCATGCTATTTTAAAAAGATGACAACAAGTCAAATGGTCAAAGTCTTAATCAAGGTTCACATAAGTTGGTCAAAGTAGCTTATTTTAAGCATTTTAAGGCTAAAACAACTAACACAATTCTAATTCTAGTTAACAACAACTAAAATATTAAAATTAAAACACTAAATACTAGTTTTCACTATTTGCTGAGGACTAGAAAATGCTCTCTAACTATCGCTCTCGAAATGCAATGCACTTTGCGACAATAAAGGAATAACAATTAAATTTCAAAGAATTTAAGAAAAATATAATTTTCAGAAAAATAAACAGGAAAATTTCACGTTCCGGGCTCGAGTATTACATTGTGCCTTACCTCGTAGTGCGTGCCCTAAACCTAGGAAAGCGTGCCCTCGCGCTAATCAAGAAAGCATCTTACACGAAGCTCTAGATCATCAATTAATCCTACAAACTCCACTAACTAATATTAAATTGCTAATTCAACCCACTAGAAGACAAAATCTCACAAAAAGCTAGACATTCTTATTCTTTATTCTTTATTCTTTGCATATCCCAAACACACAATTAAATAATACTCCAAAAGATGACAAAAATTCAGATCTTTGCACAAGCCTTGGCCGACCACCTGGGGTCTTTTACAATGCCTTGCATAATTCAAATTGAACCTAGACAATTCTATGACATATTATGACACAAAGCATAAAAAAATTGGCTCAAAACTCTACCCAAGCTCCACCATTCTCGACACATTCCCTTGCCCATACTAGACAATTCAAAAATACTCGAAGACACAAAAATCTGAATTTGCAAGCCCTAGGCCGACATATGCATCAACACCCATCAAGCTTTCATTTTTCTTTCATCTTTTCTCACATTTTCTCTCACTCTCTCTCATTTCTTCTCTCTCTCTCTCGGCCCTAGTTGAAAATATACTATCCATAGCTAAGTTCTTCATCCAATGGTTCATCAAGTCATGCAAGCTACTAGGAGTTCGACCAAGCAAAGCTAGAATGCAAAAGACACACATGCAAGCTCTTTGGACATCCATTTCGGCTTAGGTGAGTTGTTAGCTTCCATTTTGTTTTCTTCTTGTTCTAACCACATGCACCTACTAAGAACATGGTAACTTAGCTAGGATATTAGAGAAATCCTAAGTTGTCTCTCGGCTAAGCAAGGAGGAGAGTTGTCATTGTGCATCATCAAGAGTCTTGTGCATCTTATTGTTGTCTTGCTAAGGTGAGTGCTAAAACTTCTTGAAAATCTTTCAAAAGCCACATCCATGCCCTTAAATGTCTATCTTTACTTCTGTACTTGTGATATATGTGTGTTCATGAGCTTCTGTAAACATGCATGGCAAGATATTTGGCTACAATGTGATGATAGATGAAATCGTGTATGTGACAGCCTTCTGCCTTGTTGGTGCGAGGTGATTTTTACCAGGTAAATGAGGTTGAAAATGCGTGAAAATTGGTAGGTGACTCGTTTTTCCAGTTCGGAGCATTTTTCATAAAAATAGGCCAAAGCTAATTTTGACTCTAAGGTTCTTAAAATGGCAAAATATTAAAATGTGTCCAAATCTGGGAAAATCTGGGAAAATGAAGCAGGTTTTGGCAGATTCACTGTTCTTGTAGAACGAACCAGTTTTGACTTAGTAAATGATATCCAAAATGCATGAAATTTGGTGTGCTGCTATATTTTTCCGTTCTGGATATTTTTGTAAGAAATGGACTAAGGCTAAATCGGACCCTAAGGCCCTCAAAAAGGACAAGTATTGAAATGTGTGCAAATCTGGACAGTTTTGCGTAGTCTCACTGTTTTGGCTATAACTCTTGAACCCGAACTCCAAATGATGCGAGGTTTGTTTCTGGATTTAGTTCACTCCTTAAGCTTTAATTTGAAATTTTGTTTACTGGAATTGGAGTTTGTTTGCTTGTCTTAATGATTGTGAGAAAATAGGCTATTGCAGTGAGGGTTTCACCTAGTGATATGCTTAGAAAAATTAT
>CM075766.1:61191568-61226568 GCA_037974665.1 Ehretia macrophylla
CGTCTATTGCATTACGACTCAATGAGGACGATGGCGTCGTGTGCTAGGCAATTCGCGCATCGTGCAGGCCCGTTGGAACACCGTGGGACGGCTTCGAGGCATCATGGTGCTTGGATCGCCACGACATTGAAGTATCAGCAATCGTCTCATTGTAATGCTCGCGTCATTGCTTGATGAAAGCCAATGCCACGTGTGCTAAGCGATTCGCGTATCACGCATACCCCCCACCGTCCCCCTGTATGCACTCGTACACACGGAACGGGACAAGCAAACTATTTTCCTGCCCACGCGGTGCTTGGATCGCCACGACACAAGACCACGTCCATTGCATTACGACTCAGCAAGGACCATGGCGTAGTGTGCTAGGTGATTCACGCATCGTACAGGCACGTCAGAACCCACTAGGGGACGACTTCAAAGCCGCATAATGCTTGGATCGCCATAACATTGAAGCATCAGCAATCGTGTCATCGCAACGCTCGAGTCGTTGCTTAACGAAAGCCAATGCCACATGTGCTAGGCGATTCGCGCATTACGCTTGCCCCCACTGTCCCCCAAGAGCCACCCAAGCCCACACGGTGCTTGGATCGCCACGACACTAGACCATGGACGCGCACGTCCACTTGGCAACAGCCATGGCTTCGTGTGCTAGGCGATTCGCTCATCACGCATGCCTAACGACACGTCGGGGGATGGGAATGTCCCCCAATGTGTACCTAGCTAGTGGCACAGGGATGGCTAGTTTTGTGGTTGGGTAACCACTCTCCCCCTCATTAGCCATCCCAATGACGTCGACAGTGTTACGGTACCAAGATGGATAATGAAGGGCTATGAAAGGCACCACATTCCTCATTAGCCATCCTGGTGCTGCGCCGAGGAACATGCGGGGAAACGCGGGATGGGGGTAGCACGGCCCCAATGCATGGGTATACAATGCAATTCCTTGGTGTGATTCACTCGGTAGGCATTTCCGCCCACAATATTGCCCACGATATAGCCCACAATGTGCCACGAAGTGCCCACAACGTCCCCCACCATGGACCTCGACCAGGGGGCTTGACACCACATACCCTATTGTATATTTAGATGCAAAAACCCAAGTGACAGTAGTAGTGTACATTTTTCCAGAAATTCATAATGGGTGTTTTACACTATAAAAGGCCCCATATGGCATGATCTTCGTACCCAACTTGTTCCTTATTAATAGCATATGTGAGACCCCATATTTTGCCTAATCTCAATTTGCATGTTTTGTCTCGTTTTACGTGCTTTGACCTGTTTATGTGTTATATGAGTTAGAATGTGTGAGAAATGTGATTTATATTCCTAATACATTCTATATGTGCATTCATGAAATTTTCATCAATAACAGAATCAGAAATTTTATCGCCGGTTTTGGTGAATAGTATTTTTGAACACCTGTTCGCTAAAATTTTTATAGGGGTGTTTTAAACGTTTTAAAACCTAGTCCTCGGGTATTAATAGACACTTGTT
The DNA here is from genome assembly GCA_037974665.1 of Ehretia macrophylla. Classification (NCBI taxonomy): domain Eukaryota; kingdom Viridiplantae; phylum Streptophyta; class Magnoliopsida; order Boraginales; family Ehretiaceae; genus Ehretia; species Ehretia macrophylla. The sequence continues at coordinate 61,193,063 of CM075766.1, forward strand.
TGATTAAAATGGATTTGGAATTAATTTTGGAATTTTAAAGGTTTTTACACTTTCTTTTGCAAAAAAATGAGGTTTAAGCCGATTCGGGTGAAAATATTTTAATGTAAAACTCTTTGTCACCTAAAATATAATGTATAGAATTAATTTGTGTTAATTTAATAGTTGATTAAGAAATAGTCAAGAAATGAATTAAAAGACTAAAAATAGAATTAAAAGACTAAATAAACTACTTTGACTTTCTTTTAATTCATTTGACCTTTACTTATGTTGCATCAACACACACTTGCAAAGCACAAAAACACCATCACACACACACACACATGGCAAAGAGCCATTAGAGAGAAAAAGAGAAAGGATTTCAAGGTTTTTCAAATAAATTTTTCAATAGAACTTGCAATCCAAGGCCAATTTCCATCAACCAAAGCTTGATTCCACCTCTTGGGCATCCATTGAACATCTTTGTAGCTTCAAAACACATCAAAGGTGAGAGAAAAATTCTAGATCTCAAATGTCATCTTTTATGTTTTTGCGTATAATTGCATTTTGAACCGTTCGAAAGTTGAATTGAGGTTATATTATTGCTCAGTGCATGCTAAGGATCATTTATATGCGTTTATATAAGATTTGAACTGTTGTAGCAAGAATTATTATTTTTGGATATTAAAAGTTGAGTTATTAGCTATTTGGTGATTATTTTGAGTTGTGGTAGTTAGAATCGATTGCCGTCGATTTGTAAAAGTTTGTAAAATACGGGGTAGCACCGTTGTAATGCAAAAAATTTGATTGAGATGTTGGTGCAAAAATCCATAAATTTCAGCCTAAGTTCATTGAGGTTTTAGGGCTGTTGGGCTTGATTTGGATGTATTTTGGTTGGTTTTCGAGGGGACTAATGTAGTTGGTTGAGTGAGTGAGAGATAGGAATTGGTTTGTAGTTGTTTGGATTAGTAGAACGTAAGTTATGATTATTTGAAGTTTAGGTTATCTTTCTTTAAAATGTTGTTTTATGCCTTTAGATGATCGGGGGGTGTTTGAGTGATTGAATTGTGAGTTGTTGACAGTTAGAATAGGGTTTGGTTGTGTGTCTAGTGCATGTTAAGTTGGGTAGCCTACTTTGTTATCTAACTTGTTGTGCAACTGTTAATTGATTAATGGATGCTGTATTGTTTTAATGTTATTAATTGATTGATGTATTATTGATTATTGATTATTGAACATTGATTATTGATGAACTGGGAGATACTCAATGGAAAAGGTTGCCCTCCTGTGATTGATTTTTTATTTTTATTGTTGAGTCTCGGTATGCGTGTGCCACCTCTCGGGCGGTATCGGACCGTCGGGCTGAAAGTAGCATGGCTACCAGAGGCTACCCTTATCTCGCATGGGTGGAGATGCCATGGAAGGCAGGACTAGTGAGGTACCTCGGGTGTGTGTTTTGTAGGGGTGATAAGAAGTTGGTTGAGATCGTGATGGCGTTTGAAGCTACACCAAATAGAGTATCCTTTATTGATTGGTCATTATAGTTATGTGTTTATATTATTATTAATGTTTATTAGTGTGTTTACTGCTCAAAGGATCATTTCCAAGGAGTATAGTAAATACTGTTAGAGATCTATCGGATCCTCACTGGGCTTGTTTTATATAAGCTCAATCTCAATTATTGCATGCATGCAGGTGTTACTAATTCTGACTACGGGTACGTGCCTCTTGAAGAGGGAAATGTGTCGTATGTGGATGAGTCTTATGTGCAGGAGTCGTTGCCATGAGATTATTTTAGGTGTTGTAAAACAATGTATTGTATAGCCTATGTACTAAGTTGGAACGGAGGCGTATAACTATGATCGGGTTGTTGAAGGAATGATTATTATATAATATGGTTATGTTGTATGTTGTTAATTTAATTGAGGAGTTGATTGTTGATTAGTTTGTGGAGTTAGTTGTATGATGTTGGTAAGAGGTTAGTTTAGAGCTTCAGTGTCTTAATTACTGTCGTTATACTGCTGAAATTCCGTTGCGTCCTGGCTGATTTTAGGTGGGGTCGAGTTGGGGCGTGACATTAAGTGGTATCAGAGCACATGTTAGTTGTCAGCCGTGGTATTCTCGGAATATGGGTAATGGTCTTAGCATGAATGTATGTATGAAGTGAAACAAAAGTGAACTACGTGTTAATATGATTAAATGATTATGTGATTATGTGATTTAGTGCTTATGTGATTATGTGATCAATTTGTTTATGTGATTGATACTTAAGTGATTTATGTGTTTATGTGAATTGTTGTTTATTTGCTAATAATTGTCTATAGCCTATCTATGTGCTATAACCTACGCTAACTCTTTGATTAGTAGAATGACTGGTAGACCGAGAACCAAGGGTAGGCTCGAAGCAGTTGACGAGGTTCCGGGTAATGTGGCACCGGGCCGAGAAAGGGATGATGATCATTTCGGTGCAGCTATGGATAGGATAGCTGAGGTTATGGCCGGTCAGGCCCAGTTGCTAGCAAGGCAGGCTACCCAAGCTCAGACTTTGTAGGCACAGTTACTGAACGTACAAGGTGGATACCACGAGCGTGGTACACTGAAGGAGTTCTTAGGGTACTATCTGTGACGACCGAGAACTTCACCGTACACATTTTAACTGTTGCATTCCTTATTTGCGCATTTCTTCTGTGTTTTATTAACTGTCTTCTTTAGCCACTATTCATTCCAATTTTCAAATACTTAATTACATTGAATTAGCATTTTTCTTAAATCATATTAATTATAGTAGGAATAAGAAAAATGTGCGATTGAGCTAAGAGCGATAGGAGCCTTCATCTAGAAAATGTTTTAGCAAACTAAAGAATAGTGTTACGTAACTTAACTTAGTGTTTTATTTAGTTAGCACCTAATTGCACCTTAGGCTTGTTTTTAAGCTATCTATATACATTTTAGTAACCCAAATAAGCACAATAACTTAAGCTCATAACTAGCAAAACAAAAAAAAAAACATGGAGAAATTACTGTAGCAAATCCGACCAGCCCTTTGTGCATCCAAGAAGGAATTTTTGCTCACCAAATCTTCAAACCAAGCCAAGCCAAGCTAGGAGCAAGTAGTTTAGGGTGTTTGCTAGCCTCCCGAGAGTTCCTACGCGCATTGGTGAGGGTTTTGCATGCTATTTTTGCATTTGAAAGATATGTCAACTTTCTTGAATTCTTAGATTTGTTGTCAAATGCTATTGCAATGCTCTTTTAAATGATTTTGGAACATGCTTATATCATGATTTTATTGCTTGTTAGTTATATTTTTTGTATATTATATTACTTGAATGATTACTTGGTTGTATGTTAATTAAGTAAACTATGAGTTAGCAAACCTAGTTGGACAATTAATGAATGTTGTAGTTAAAAACTAATTAAAATAATGTTTAACTTTATGTTCAAGGTGATTGAGGGTGATTTGAAGCCAATCTTGCATTTTGGAGCTTGGTAGAGGTGAGGGAGACTTCATCCTTATGTGTATAATAGTTTATTTACTTGTACTTAGATTATGTCCACTTATTGTCTATATATTGTGTATGAGGGCAACCTAATTTGTTGTCCCTCAAACATGTGTTTATTGATTTATACTATTGTTATCATTTTGAGTGCACTGCATTGTGGTTGCGCAACCATTTGGGCATGGTAGTGTCGGAAAAACTGGGCGGCATCAGGCTTTCCGGTCCACCTCGGCTACCATGGTTGCCCAGTCCCTCTCTCACTTGGGATGCCGCCCAGGGAGAGTTGGGTCGTAGGATTTCGGGGTACATCTGGAGTATACCTATTTTGGAGTTATAAAGGATGCCGACTTATCGATATTAGTGTCATTATTACATCGGGATTTCAGTTCGTGGCTCGTGGTTCGTGATTGAAGAACAAAGTGAATCGTATCATTTTTAATGTGTGGTAACTTGTTGTTTTAATTGTTCTTTGGTTGTAAAATGCTTTATTTGTACTAATTGCTGCATTGCATGTCCCTGGTAGACCTTATCCCTCACTAGGCAATTGTGATTGCTCATACCTCGCTAAACATGTTTTAGGTGATGCAGTTGGAGGAATTGCCTTGATTGTTGTGTACTATTACTTGAGATTAGAGTGATTGCCTGCTAAATTGTGGAAAACCTTGCTTGTCCTACTTTCTGTTCTATTTTGGAGCCCTAGGGCTTATGTATATATTTGGGTAGTTGCAGGTTTGAAAGCTAAGTGGATGTAACAAATGTTATAGAATTGTGGCATGTAATAACTTATGCTTCTGCTTCTAGCTACGTTGCATGCTTGGGTGTGAATGAATGGATGTATGGTTGGCATTAATTTATGAGAATGTTTAATTGCTAACATAGAATGATATGATAAGTGAATGAAGACAAAGATTTTAGGACTATTGTTGCATGCTTGTGTGTATTTATATTGTCTTGTGTTGCTTAAGGCTCGGATGGCCTTGAAGTTTGGATTTCAATTACAAATGTTGTTCCTTTTGCTTCGTGGTTTTATTTGATTGTTTACAGGTTTTCAGAATGTCCATGGTACAGGAGAGATTATGTCCGTTTTTCCTAAATTTTGTGACCGGGTTTGGAAATGGGGTTGAGAATAGCTTGGTTATTGGAGCCTCCGGTCTCGTGAGGGATCGGGGCATTACACTATCCACCGAGGTTTCAGGGGGAACCAGATGATCGGAAAGCCGAGGCATGGATTAGTAAAGTGGAGAAAATATTTGACCCTATGTATTATACTGATGAAAGAAAGGTCACATTTTCCGTTTATTTATTTGATGGCGAGGCATCGTTTAAACGGGTTCGCAGGTCGTTCTGGCTTCACAGGGTTCGACAATGATTCTTCCCCAGGTTCACCTATGGAAACCTTGTTACGACTTCTCCTTCCTCTATATGATAAGGTTCAGTGGACTTCTTGCGACGTCGCTGGCAGCGAACCGCCCACATCACCGCGATTCGAACACTTCACCCGATCATTCAATTAGTAGGAGTGACGGGCGGTGTGTACAAAGGACAGGGACGTAGTCAACGCGAGCTGGTGACACGCGCTTACTAGGAATTCCTCGATCAAGACCAACAATTCCAATGATCTATCCCCATCACGATGAAATTTCAAAGATTACCCGGGTCTATTGGCCAAGGCTATAGACTCATTGAATACATCAGTGTAGTGCGCGTGCAGCCCAGAACATCTAAGGGCAGCACTGACCTGTTATTGCCTCAAACTTCTACGGCCTAAAAGGTCGTAGTCCCTCTAAGAAGCTAGCTGGGGAGGGATACCTTCACATAGCTAGTTAGCAGGTTGAGGTCTTGTTCGTTAACAGAATTAACTAGACAAATCGCTCCACCAACAAAGAACGGCCATGTACCACCACGCATAGAATCAAGAAAGAGCTCTCAGTCTGTCAATCCTTACTATGTCTAGACCTGGTAAGTTTCCCTGTGTTGAGTAAAATTAAGCCGCAGGCTCCACTCCTGGTGGTGCCATTTTGTCAATTCCTTTAAGGTTCAGCCTTGCCACCATACTCCCCCCGGAATCCAAAAACTTCGATTTCTCATAAGGTGTCGGTGGAGTCCTAAAAGCAACATCCGCTGATCCCTGGTCGGCATCGTTTATGGTTGAGACTAGGACGGTATTTGATCGTCTTCGAGCCCCCAACTTTCGTTCTTGATTAATGAAAACCTCCTTGGCAAATGCTTTGTAGTTGTTTGTCTTTCATAAATCCAAGAATTTTACCTCTGACTATGAAATACGAATGCTCCCGACTGTCCCTGTTAATCATTACTCCGATCCCGAAGGCCAACTCAATAGGATCGAAATCTTATAATGTTATCCCATGCTAATGTATACAGAGCGTAGGCTCGCTTTGAGCACTCTAATTTCTTCAAAGTAACTACGCCGGAGGCACGAACTGGCCAGTTAAGGCCAGGAGTGCATCGCCTGCAGAAGGGACGAGATGACCGGTGCACACTTGAGGTGGACCAGCCGACCCATCCCAAAGTCTAACTACGAGCTTTTTAACTGCAACAACTTAAATATACGCTACTACAGCTGGAATTACCGCGGCTACTAGCACCAGACTTGCCCTCCAACGGATCCTCATTAAGGGATTTAGATTGTACTCATTCCAATTAACAGACTCTTTGAGCCCGATATTGTTATTTATTGTCACTACCTCCCCGTGTCAAGATTGGGTAATTTGCACGCCTATTACCTTCCTTGGATGTAGTAGCCGTTTCTCAGGCTCCCTCACTAGAATCGAACCCTAATTCTCCGTCATCCGTCACCACCATGGTAGGCCACTATCCTACCATCGAAAGTTGATAGGGAAGAAATTTGAATGATGCGTCGTCGGCACAAGGGCCGTGCGATCCGTCGAGTTTTCATGAATCATCGCAGCAACGGGCAGAGCCCGCGTCAACCTTTTATCTAATCAATGAATACCTTCCAGAAGTTGGGGTTTGTTGCACGTATTAGCTCTATAATTACTACAGTTATCCAAGTAGTAGATACCATCAAACAAACTACAACTGATTTAATGAGCCATTCGCAGTTTTACAGTCTTAATTAGTTCATACTTATACATGCATGGATGAATCTTTGAGACAAGTATATGACTACTGGCAGGATCAACTAGGTAGCATTCCTCACCGATGCCAGCATCGCACGAGGCATATCATCCCTTAAGGGTGGACGGCTCAAGACGAGCGCACTACTATCGTACGTGATTAGCGAAGAATGCTGATTTTGGGTAAAGAGAGGCCAATGACCCCATACCGTCATGGTGTGCTGCATTCGAGAGATCAAGCGATGCCCCACAGGCCACGTGTACCGTACTTGTTGGAGTGAGCAGCATGGAACACGGGACTTGCTTAGGGGTTCGCCCAATGTCATCCACAGAGGCCGATGCAAGGCAAAAGATGGACGATATGACTTTAGACTGCCTTCTTTGTAGGTACGCAACACAGGAAACTGACATACCGACCGAGGCAACTTAAGCACTCGGCCTGTGAATGAGGAGGCAGGCAGGGGCGGACGTCACTGCTCAAGCAGGGATCCAACTGGCCCATACAAGCCGACCACCACTCACGCGCTATCATGTTCGCTATTCCCAGACCACCAAGCTGGTAACCGCCTCACCGTCTAGGGAAAGGAAGCCCTTCAAGCAGACGGAACTGGCGAGATGGCCCGAGAATGCACTACTAGGCACGAAAAATTTTTGAGGGATAAAGGACAGGAACGGCACGATGTGTATGATTAGGCCGCACGTCGCCAGCTTAAGAGCCTACTTCGTGGTGCCCGACCAAGCACCGAGTGCACGCACTTGAGATACCAACCAAAAGCTGGCTACCTGCCTACGCGGTGCTTGGATCGCCACGACACTAGACCACGTCCGTCGAATTATGACTCAGCGAGGACCATGGAGTCATGTGCTAGGCAATTCGTGCATCGCGCAGGCTCGTGGGAACACACCGTGGGACGGCTTCGAGGCAGCACGGTGCTTGGATAGCCACAACATTGAAGCTCTAGCCATCATCTCATCGCAACGCTTGCGTCGTCACTTAACGATAGCCAAGTCCGTGTGCTAGGCAATTCGTGCATCGCGCAGTCCCCCACTATACCCCTATATGCACCCGCATGCATGGAATGGTACAAGCAAACTTCTTGCCCACGCGGTGCTTGGATCGCCACGAGACTAGACCACGTCAATTGAATTACGACTCAGCGAGGACCATGGCGTCATGTGCTAGGCGATTCACGCATCGCGCAGGCCCGTCGGAACATACCGTGGGATGACTTCGAGGCAACACAGTGCTTGGATCGCCATGACATTGAAGCATCAGCAATCATCTCATCTCAACGCTCGTGTCATTGCTTAACGAAAGCCAATGCCACGTGTGCTAGGCGATTGGCGTATTACGTATGCCCCCCACCGTACCTCCTGTATGTACCCGTATAAACGGAATAGGACAAGCAAACTACCTTCCTGCCCAAGAGGATCTTGGATCGCCACGACACTAGACCACGTCCATCGCATTACGACTCAGCAAGGACCATGGCGTCGTGTGCTAGGTGATTCGCACAATGCACCGGTTTGTCAGAACCCACTGGGGGACGGCTTCAAGGCCGCATAGTGCTTGGATTGCCACAACATTGAAGCATCAGCAATCGTCTCATCACAACGCTCACGTCCTTGCTTAATGAAACCCAATGCCACGCGTGCTAGGTGACTCGCGCATCACGCTTGCCCCCACTATTCGCCAAGAGCCACCCAAGCCCACGCGGTACTTTGATCGCCACGACACTAGACCATGGTCGCGCGCATCTACTCGGCAATGACCATAGCCTTGTGTGCTAGGCGAGTCGCACATCACGTAGGCCCAATGACACGTCGGGGGACGGGAATGTCCCCCATCGTGTACCTAGCCGGCGGCACGGGGATGGCTACTTTTGTTCTTGGGCAACCACTGGCCCCCTCATTAGCCATCCCAATGACATCGACGGTGTTATGACACCAAGATGGATAATGAGGGGCTAGGGAAGCCACCACGTTCCTTATTAGCCATCCTGGTACTGTGCTGAGGGACATGCGGGAGGACGCGGGACGGGGGTGGCATGGCCATAATGCAAGGGTATGCAATGCAATACCTCAGCGTGATTTACTCGGTAGGCATTCCCACCCACAATATAGCCCACATTGTGCCACGAAGTGCCCACAACATCCCCCACCATGGACCTTAACCAGGGGGCTTGACACCACATACCCCCCTATCGTACATTTAGATGCAAAAACCCAAGTGACAGTAGTAGCGTACATTTTGCCAAAGATTCATAATGGGTGTTTTACACTATAATAGGCCCCATATGGCATGATCTTTGTACCCAACTTGCTCCTTATTTATAGCGTATGATATTCAAATGCTTTAAGATTATTTTTTTCAAAAAAATATTTTTTAATATTTAATAATTACAAAAAATAGGAAAAAATCAGAAAAAATAGTAAAAAATTTAGAAAACTTTATATTAATTCATATATTAATTTCTTAAATGATATTCAAAAATATTTTTTTTAAGAAAATTAATTTTTAATATTTAAAAATTACAAAAAATAGCGAAAAATCAAAAAAAATACTAGAAAATTTAGGAAAATTTATATTAATTTAGAAATTAATTTGTTTACATGATATTTGGCGTTAAATTTTTTTTTGGAAGGATTGGAAACCCGATTAATCTAATTCACCTCACAAATATGACGAACTATTATTCGGAGAAGGGAAAGGTTAAGACCACTTCATAGGTTCAGAAACCACTTGTAAAAGGACATCAATGTCCACATTTGGGTCATAATACATTCCGCATGCCCAATACCCACGAATGCTTAACATTGCCCGTCGTGCCCAACGTTCCTTAGTAGTGCCAAAGTAGTCCCCCAATATCCCCCATCGTCCCCCATAGTGGCCCAGCCATGCCCCAGCTGTGCCCCAACAGTGCCTTATTCGTGCCCCAATAGTGCCCTAGCTGTACCCCAAAGGCACCCCTTGAGTACCCCGCACGCGCCACTTGCGCGCACCGTCGTGCGGTATGCGTGTCCCATGTGCACAACCTCATACGGCTTGGGTGCGCCATACGTGCACCTTCATACTGCATGCGGGCACCATTGTGTAGCATGCGCGCATGATGCACACATCATAGTGCGGCATGGGCGCCCCATGCGGGCCACATGCGCATACAGTGTGGCATACGCGCACGATGCGCACACAATCGTGCGGCATGGGCAGCCCATGTGGGCCCCATGCGTGCACCTTCGTGCTCCTTGCAAGCCACATGCATTCACCATAGTGCGGTATGTGCGTACCTTCGTGCGGCATAGGCACCATATATGCGCACCTTTAAGCAGCATGCGAGCACCATCATGCAGCATGGGCACCCTATGGGCGCACCTTCGTGCGGCATTTGGGCCATATGCCGTGGCATAAGCGTCACATGCACGCACCTTCCTGCGGCATGGCCGCACCATGTGAGCACCTTCGTGCGGCATGCGGGCCGTATGTGCACACTATCGTGCGGCACAAGCACCCCATTCGCGTACATTTGTGAGGCATGGGCACCCTATGCACACACCTTCGTTCAGCATGCGCGCACCATCGTGCGGCATCGTCGCCCATGTGCTTGTCCCATCGTGCCCGATGTGGGACCCCACTGTATGACAACTTTGCCAAGCCGTGCCCCAACTGCATGCCAAGCTGTAGCTCATCCGAGGCCAAGTGCGTGCCCCATCTGAGTCCCCAAGTACATGCCTTATCCAAGGCCCAATCGTGAGCCGTCGTATAACACAGTGGGCAGTCGTGCCTTATTCACCAATGTGCCGAGCTATGCCGAAGAAAGGGGCAACATAACCTCAGTCACCATTAATGCTGAGGGAAGAACGTTAGGTACCTCAGTGGGCCGGCAGCACACAAGGTCATATTCAAATTTTTTGCCATCTCTTACAAAGCAAGCATAGGCTGTCTAACACTTGGGCACTCGAGATGATGCGCGGGGTCGGCCGGTAGTGGGCCCGTTAGCACTTGGGCATAGCACATAGCACTTAGGCATCATTAGGCATAACACTTGGTTGCACATAGCACTTGGGCATAGAGCTTGGGTGCACGTAGCACTTAGGCATCAATGGGCATAGCTGATAGCACTTGGGCATTAATGGGCATAGCACATAGCACTTTGGGCATTCGCGTGTCGACACTTAAAACTTATGTCGTTGACACTTAGGCATCATTGGGTATAGCAAGTGGGCATTCGCGCGTCAACACTTAAAACTTTTGGCGTCGACACATAAAACTTATGACGTCGACACTTGGGCATCCTTGGGTATAGCACATAGAACTTGGGCATCCTTGGGCATAGCATATAGCACTTGGGTATAATTGGGCATCATCGTTGCCTCGAAACCCCACGACACTTGCGGCGGTACTATAGCAGGTAGCGAGCGTGGCAAACTAACATGGGCTAATGTTACTAAGGGAATACTTGTAAGTTTTTTTTCCTCCACTTATTGATAAGCTTAAACTCAATGGGTAAACCCACTTGACCTGGGGTCGCGGTCGTAGCGCACGGCGCATGAGGGTCTATCTTCAGTCCCGCATGCGCGACGGGATGACGCATGACAACTCGATAGTTGAATGGACCAACCACCACTTGTGGTGACGTCCGTCACGTCGGACTAGCATTTCGACCAATCGCGCCTCGAGACACGGGAGGCCACAATCTGTCCCCACACATAGACCCGGTGACCCAGTGTTGGGACTTGGCATAGGGGGGTGACGCGATTCGTGATGCCCAGGCAGATGTGCCATCGGCCTGACAGCTTCAGGCACAACTGGCGTTCAAAGACTCGATGGTTCACGGGATTCTGCAATTCACACCAAGTATCGCATTTCGGTACGTTCTTCATCGATGCGAGAGCCGAGATGTCCGTTGCTGAGAGTCGTTTTCATTTCGTAAAAGACCGAGGCCTAACCCAGCACACCGCGGATGAGGCAGGGATAGGCTGGCCCCCATTTTTTTTTCCTTGGCGCATTCTGCACCGGGGTCCGTTGTTTGCTGGGAGTTCGCCCCGACTCAGGAATGACCCGCGGGTTGGGGACGAGGCACCTCTCCCGCGTCGGCCCCGCATCGTTTAAGCGGGTTCACATGTCGTTCTGCCTTTGTAGGGTTCGACAATGATCCTTCCACAGGTTCACCTACAGAATCCTTGTTACGACTTCTCCTTCATCTAAATGATAAGGTTCAGTGGACTTCTCGCGACATCGCGGGCAACGAACTGCCCACGTCACCACGATCCAAACACTTTACCTGATCATTCAATCAGTAGGAGTGACGGGCGGTATGTACAAAGGGCAGGGACGTTGTCAACACAAGCTGATGACTCGCGCTTACTAGGAATTCCTCGTTCAAGACAAACAATTGCAATGATCTATCCCCATCATGATAAAATTTCAAAGATTATCCAGGCCAGTCGGCCAAGGCTATAGACTCGTTGAATACATCAGTGTAGCTCGTGTGCGGCCCAGAACATCTAAGGGCATCATAGACCAGTTATTGCCTCAAACATCGGCAGCCTAAAAGGCCGTAGTCCCTCTAAGAAGCTAGCTGTGGAGGGATACCTTCGCATAGCAAGTTAGCTGGCTGAGGTCTCGTTCGTTAACGGAATTAACCAGACAAATCGCTCCACCAACTAAGAATGGCAATGCACCACCACCTATAGAATCATGAAAGAGCTCTCAGTTTGTCAATCCTTACTATGTCTGGACCTGGTAAGTTTTCCCGTGTTGAGTCAAATTAAGCTGTAGGCTCCACTCCTAGTGGTGCCATTCCGTCAATTCCTTTAAGTTTCAGCCTTGCGACCATACTCCTCCCAGAACCCAAAAACTTTGATTTCTCATAAATATACGCTATTGAAGCTGGAATTATCGCAGCTACTGGCATTAGACTTGCCCTCCAATGGATCCTCGTTATGGGATTTAGATTGTACTCATTCCAATTACCAGACTCTTTGAGCCCTGTATTGTTATTTATTGTCACTACCTCCCCGTGTCAGGATTGGGTAATTTGCGCGCCTGCTGCCTTCCTTGGATGTGGTAGCCGTTTCTCAAGCTCCCTCTCCGAAATCGAACCCTAATTCTCTGTCACCCGTCACCACCATGGTAGGCCACTATCCTACCATCGAAAGTTGATAGGGCAAAAATTTGAATGATGCGTCATCAGCACGAGGGCCGTACGATCCGTTGAGTTATCATGAATCATCGCAGCAACAGGCAAAGCCTGCGTCGACCTTTTATCTAATAAATGCATCCCTTCCCCACGGGCCATGCGTGCCGCACTTGTTGGAGTGAGCAGCGTGGAACGCAGGACATGCTTAAGGGTTCACTCCACGTCGTCCACGGAAGCAAACGCAAGGCAAAGGATGGACGATATAACTTTAGACTGCCTTCTTTGTAGGTACACACAATAGGAAACTGACCTACCGACCAAGGCAACGTAAGCAATCGGCCCGCGAATGAAGAGGCAAGCAAGGGCAGACGTCGCCGCTCAAGCAGGGATCCAACTGACCCATACAAGCCTACCACCACTCATGAGCTATCATGTTCGCTATTCCCAGACCACCAAGCCGGTAACCGCCCCACTGTTTAGGCAAAGGAAGCCCTTCAGGCAGACAAAACCGTCGAGATGGCCCGAGAACGCACCGCTAGGCACGAAGAATTTCTGAGGGACAAGGGACAGGAACGGCACGATGTGCGTGACTAAGCCGCATGTCGCAAGCTTAAGAGCCTACTTTGTGGTGCCCGACCAAGCACCTAGTGTACGCACTTGAGATACCAACCAAAAGCAGCCTTCCTGCCTATGCGGTGCTTGGATCGCCACGACACTGGACCACGTCCGTCGCATTACGACTCAGCGAGGACCACGGCTTCGTGTGCTAGGCGATTCGCGCATCGTGCAAGCCCGTGGAAACACACCGTGGGACAGCTTCATGCCAGCACGGTGCTTGGATCGCCACGACATTGAAGCATCAGCAATCGTCTCATCGTAATGCTCGCGTCGTTGCTTAACCAAAGCCAATGCTATGTGTGTTAGGCGATTCACGCATCACGCATGCCCTCCACCGTCCCCTGGTATGCACCTGTATCAACAGAACGGGACAAGCAAACTCCTTCTTGCCCACGCAGTGCTTGGATTGCCACGACACTAGACCATGTTTGTTGCATTACAACTTAGCGAGGACCATGGCGTCGTGTGCTAGGCGATTCGCGCATCGCACAGGCACGTTAGAACCCTCCTGGAGACGGCTTCAAAGCCGCATGGTGCTTGAATCGCCACAACATTGAAGCATCAGCAATCATCTCATCGCAACACTCGCGTCGTTGCTTAACGAAAGCCAATGCCACGTGTGCTAGGCTATTCGCGCATCACGCTTGCCCCCACCGTCCCCTAAGAGCCACGTAATCCCACGCGGTGCTTGGATCACTACGACACTAGACCATGGTCGCGCGCATCCCCTCAACAACGGCAGTGGCTTCGTGTGCTAGGCAATTCGCGCATCGCGTAGGCCCAACGACACGTCGGGGGACGGGAATGTCCCTTAATGTGTACCTAGCCAGCGGCACAGGGATGGCAAGTTTTATGCTTGGGAAACCACTCGCCCCCTCATTAGCCATCCCAATGACATCGACGGTGTTACAGCACCAAGATAGATAATGAGGAGCTAGGGAAGCGGAGGGACGCGGGGCGGGGGTGGTACGGCCCCAATGCACGGGTATGCAATGCAATACCTCTACGTGATTCTCTCAGTAGGCATTCCTGCCCACAGTGTGATACCCCGAACCTGGCATGTATTCAATAGCATTTAAAGTTCATTTAAATTGCATTTTATTGACCTTTCACCTTCTTTGACCAAACTAGTTGACTTTTCATCTACATTGACCAACTAGGACAATGTGAAATTTTTTGAAATGTTTAATAAAGGGCAAACTTGGGATTAGAAATAAAAAAATGCAATGTTAAGTTAGTCAAATTTTGGGTCAACTTTGGAATTAAATCTGAACCAATTGGGGAAGATTTAGGTAGCAAATTATATATGGTTGGAAAGCTCTATGAGTCTAGTTTCTGAGACTTCAAACCGTTCGTGAATTAGAGTTTTCTAGAAGAAGTTATGGCCGTTTTCGTAAGGTCGCGCATAGTTGTTTTGGTTTAGCGGGTTGACCGAATCTTTGACCTTTGACTTGTCTTTCTTTTTTTTCCTAAATAAGCAGAATTGCACACGAAAAAAACAGAGAAGAAAGGCTTGAAAACATGAGGAAAAGAAGGAGAAAAAAAAAAAGAAAACTTCAACTACAAATCACCAAATCTTCGCGTGAGCTTGCACGGGGTGGTTTCTGAGGCACTCTACGAGGTTTTCCTAGCGTCTAGGAACGTCTTAGGTGAGAGTTTCATCGTTATTTGTGCATTTAAAAAATGTATATCTAAACTTTAATTTTTAGAACTTATGCGTAGATTGTTGTTTTAATCATTTTGTTGCTTAAAGAATGTTCCTTGTTGATTGTAGAACATGAATTTATAGCTTTTTAGCATTTTCTGCGGTTGAAAATTGAAATTGCAATTTAAATTGACTAATGAATAGTAATTAGTGAATAGTAAACCCTTGAAACGATAAAGTTGCACTGTTATACTGTCCGTTGATGTAGAAATGTGCTAGATATGCTAGAATACCTAAATGTGTGGTTTAATTGGAATGTGTAATAGAAAAACGGAGAAAAATGACTTGGTGAAAGTCGGGGTCGTTTAGGTCGAGTTTAGCATTTTCTCGTTTTGCGTGTTGGCATTGTTTCGGGAGGCCATGGAAGCACGTTTGGTACGATTATGGCGTTGGTTGGGTGTTTGGTTGATATAGTTGTAGTTCAAAGGAGCAAAGGGGGAAATCGGGACTTTGCGTGAATTCTAGGGGAAAGTAGGGTTTCGGGGTCTTTAGACGTGCCTTATGGTGAGGTAGGAGGACTGGTAAAGTGGGTTTCCAAAGTTCGTGGCTCGTTTAAAAGTAGTAGTGTTTTGAAGTTGGGGTCATTTTTGTGATTTTGTGTGTTTTCATAGAATATTGCTTATAGTATGTTTATATTGATTATAGAATGCTTATAATGCCTATAGAATAGTTGCTAATGCTTGATAATGTTAGTTGGCGTTGTTTTTGCCACTTGTTTGATTGTAAATGCTTATTACGCTTGTTAGAATTGATTATTGATTGAAATGTTTATCAATTGTTGAGAATGCTTGATATCGCTTGCTCATCACCTTGTATCGAGTCTTGCATTGCATAGTGTCTCGCGCGTGAGTGATGGGCCTCTCTAGGTAGCCTCGGGTTGCCAGTGTTGGTTGCTCTAGCTCCGCTGCTATTCCCTTTCTCGCTTGGGTTGCCTCCCAGGGAGATTTGGGTCGTAGAATTGATGGTTACTCCCGGGGTATTCCAAACTGGTGTTATAAGGTGGTTTGGGCCGGCGCGTCATCGTTAATGTCATCGGAATCGTGATCGGTACATTACTCGCTCAAGTGATCCCTAGCCTTCAAAGTGTGGTATAGTTTTGATTGGTTGTGTTAATGCTTTTCTTAATTGTTTATTGTATTGTTATATATATTGAATGCCTTTTATTGATTGTATTGCTTAACTGTACCTATTTGCATTGCACGATCTTCTTTCTCTCCATCTCGATATCTGTCTCGCCCTCACTGAGTATACGTGTTATGTATACTCACTCCTCACCACCACATTTACTGAAATGCCATGTTAGCTGGAAAGTTCGTGATTTCGTGAAAGTCCGTGCTTGAAGGGTTGTCCTGCGTGCCTATGTGACTTGAGTTGTCAAAGTTGTAAAGTTGTATGCTTTTATGTACTATATGTATTTAATGTTAAAGGGGATGTAATTTAAGTTCATTAGATTATGTATTTAGTTGATATAGCTTAACTTCAGTATATATTTGTAATGACAACAAGGGAAAAAGATAGAAAGACATGATAGTCTACTTTATGCAAAAGGTTAGTGTAGTTTAAATGCTAAGCTTGAATTTATATTTACCTGTGAATTGCTTGTTATGAACCGAGGCTCGGATGACCTTGAGGTGGTTGAATGGTTGGACACGGTGTTGGTCCATTTATATGCTATTACAGGTTTTGCAATTTGCCTAGAAACAGGGGAGACTCTGTCCGTCTTTCCCTAAAATCTTGCCGAGTATGGATTTGGGTTGTGAATAGATTGATTGTTACACCTCCCGGTCTCGAGAGGGATCGGGGTGTCACAGGTGGTATCAGAGCTTGTCTAGCTCATAAGCCGGGACAGGGTCCTCGGCCTGGTGGGTAGTGGTCCTTGAATGTGTGCTTGATAAGTGTGTCTTGAAAGTGTATGCTTGTATGTGAGATTGTGTGTCTTGACTTGAATGTAAGCACTTATGTGATATAGTTATGTGTTATGTGTTAAATGTTTCTCAAGAAAGGTGAAATGTCTAGTTGTCTATCGAATTGACTTATTGAATTGACCTCGTGAATCGAATCGACCTCGTGAATTGTTAGTTGCTTGAAGTATTACTTGTAATGTGTGTATATAATGTCTGAATTAGCTATGCCGTGGTTTGAATTGATTATGTTGTGGTTGACTTGATTGCCGTGCTTGAGTGACTTTGTTGAGTAAATTGTTTTACAAACTTGCTTGCATAATAGTTTAAGGCATGTTTATAACTGTGATATATTGGCATTCATACATGTCCTATGGAAATGGTAAGTAAGTCCTCTTCCTCCCCTGAAGAAAGTGGTTCACCGCTGGCTTTTCAAGGTGTATGGATTGGCAGGAAATGAATGGCATTTGACTAGTCTTTATTTGGGAATTGGTGTTTGCTTTTGGAGCTCGGTTATTGGCAAATCTCTATGGTCCTCCTCTGTGCTTAACAATTGTGAAAGGGTAGCTTTCTCTTGGGGTTTTATTTGGTTATTCTTTGGAGCATTCTTTGGTTTTCTTAATGGGTATTCTTTGGAGACTTTTGTTGGCATTTCTCGGTGGATTTGGCTATTGGGATTTTAATCGGCCTTACTGCACAGTAATATCTATGGTATATGTGTCTCGGTCTTTATTGGTGTGATACTGGCATCCCTAATTGGAAATTCTTCAATGGTATTTTCTGGAATTCTTAGTGGCCAATTATTTAATATTTACTTATTAGGCTAACTTGGCTACTTTCTTATTGGAGCATTGTTTCGGATATCTTCTTCAGTGTTCCTCAGTAGGTTTGGTATTTGGAGTTCCTATCAG
This sequence comes from Ehretia macrophylla, assembly GCA_037974665.1. Classification (NCBI taxonomy): domain Eukaryota; kingdom Viridiplantae; phylum Streptophyta; class Magnoliopsida; order Boraginales; family Ehretiaceae; genus Ehretia; species Ehretia macrophylla. The sequence goes on from CM075766.1 coordinate 61,210,909, forward strand.
ACTTATTGTATAATACTACTTAGGGTATTTTTTGAAATTCTTATTGGGCGTTCTATTGGTATTTTCCTTATTGGCAAGGTGACATGAAGTTTTCACTTGGCAAATAGTGAAGAGGCCTCAGAGTTTGGCTTTGGTGGGAAACTATGTTTGTTATTCAACTTGGTTGTTTTATTGGGCACATTATATTTTGTCTGCTATTTCCTTTGACATTCCTCTCAGCATTTGATAGCAAAACTCGGAATCTAATTGGGTGTCCCATGCGGTTATTATTTGGATGGCTTCTTTAGAACTTTGAAATATATTTGATTGGGTTCTTACTATTTTCTTCAGCACTCTTAACTGGGTATTCTTCTATGAAATTCATGACCAGTGGGGTACTTATTTGGACCTCCGGAGCGAACCTTTGTTTGAGCCTTTATTTGGCTTCTTGTTTGGGAATTCTCGGGCAGTAATAGTTGAACTTCTACTCGAGATTCGTGTATGGGGTATTCATTCGGTATTCTTCTTATCATTAATATGTGATGTGATTTTATCTACAGTATCTTTGCTTAGGTCTTTATTGGTATTATCTCGGCACTTTTGGTTGAAATTTTATTCTTCTTCGGTATTCGTGTCAACGGGATTCTTCAACCGATGAAGATTAGTCAGAATTGGATTTCAGATGATGCTGAGTTCTATTGGAAGAAGAATTGCGAGGACGCAATTGTTTTAAGGGGGGAAGGATGTGATACCCCGAACCTTGCATGTATTCAATAGCATTTAAAGTTCATTTAAATTGCATTTTATTGACCTTTCACCTTCTTTGACCAAACTAGTTGACTTTTCATCTACATTGACCAACTAGGACAATGTGAAAGTGAAAATTTTTGAAATGTTTAATAAAGGGCAAACTTGGGATTAGAAATAAAAAAATGCAATGTTAAGTTAGTCAAATTTTGGGTCAACTTTGGAATTAAATCTGAACCAATTGGGGAAGAGTTAGGTAGCAAATTATATATGGTTGGAAAGCTATATGAGTCTAGTTTCTGAGGCTTCAAACTGTTCATGAATTAGAGTTTTCTAGAAGAAGTTATGGCCGTTTTCTTAAGGTCGCGCATAGCTGTTTTGGTTTAGCGGGTTGACCGAATCTTTGACCTTTGACTTGTCATTTTTTTTTTCCTAAATAAGCAGAATTGCACACGAAAAAAACAGAGAGGAAAGACTTGAAAACATGAGGAAAAGAAGGAGAAAAAAAAAAAGAAAACTTCAACTACAAATCACCAAATCTTCGCGTGAGCTTGCACGGGGTGGTTTCTGAGGCACTCTACGAGGTTTTCCTAGCGTCTAGGAACGTCTTAGGTGAGAGTTTCATCGTTATTTGTGCATTTGAAAAATGTATATCTAAACTTTAATTTTTAGAACTTATGCGTAGATTGTTGTTTTAATCATTTTGTTGCTTAAAGAATGTTCCTTGTTGATTGTAGAACATGAATTTATAGCTTTTTAGCATTTTCTGCGGATGAAAATTTAAATTGACTAATGAATAGTAATTAGTGAATAGTAAACCCTTGAAATGATAAAGTTGCGCTGTTATGCTGTCCGTTGATGTAGAAATGTGCTAGATATGCTAGAATACCTAAATGTGTGGTTTAATTGGAATGTGTAATAGAAAAACGGAGAAAAATGGCTTGGTGAAAGTCGGGGTCGTTTAGGTCGAGTTTAGCGTTTTCTCGTATTGCGTGTTGGCATTGTTTTGGGAGGCCATGGAAGCACTTTTGGTGCGATTATGGTGTTGGTTGGGTGTTTGGTTGATATAGTTGTAGTTCAAACGAGCAAAGGGGGAAATCGGGACTTTGCGTGAATTCTAGGGTAAAGTAGGGTTTCGGGGTCTTTAGACGTGCCTTATGGTGACCTAGAAGGACTGGTGAAGTCGGTTTCCAAAGCTCGTGGCTCGTTTGAAAGTAGTAGTGTTTTGAAGTTGGGGTCATTTTTGTGATTTTGTGTGTTTTCATAGAATATTGCTTATAGTATGTTTATATTGATTATAGAATGCTTATAATGCCTATAGAATACTTGCTAATGCTTGATAATGTTAGTTGGCGTTGTTTTTGTCACTTGTTTGATTGTAAATGCTTATTACGCTTGTTAGAATTGATTATTGATTGAAATGTTTATCAATTGTTGAGAATGCTTGATATCGCTTGCTCATCACCTTGTATCGAGTCTTGCATTGCATAGTGTCTCGCGCGTGAGTGATGGGCCTCTCTAGGTAGCCTCGGGTTGCCAGTGTTGGTTGCTCTAGCTCCGCTGCTATTCCCTTTCTCGCTTGGGTTGCCTCCCAGGGAGATTTGGGTCGTAGAATTGATGGTTACTCCCGGGGTATTCCAAACTGGTGTTATAAGGTGGTTTGGGCCGGCGCGTCATCGTTAATGTCATCGGAATCGTGATTGGTACATTACTCGCTCGAGTGATCCATAGCCTTCAAAGTGTGGTATAGCTTTGATTGGTTGTGTTAATGATTTTCTTAATTGTTTATTGTATTGTTATATATATTGAATGCCTTTTATTGATTGTATTGCTTAACTGTACCTTTTTGCATTGCACGATCTTCTTTCTTTCCATCTCGATATCTGTCTCGCCCTCACTGAGTATACGTGTTGTGTATACTCACTCCTCACCACCACATTTCCTGAAATGCCATGTTAGCTGGAAAGTTCGTGATTTCGTGAAAGTCCGTGCTTGAAGGGTTGTCCTGCGTGCCTATGTGACTTGAGTTGTCAAAGTTGTAAAGTTGTATGCTTTTATCTATTATATGTATTTAATGTTAAAGAGGATGTAATTTAAGTTCATTAGATTATGTATTTAGTTGATATAGCATAACTTCAATATATATTTGTAATGACAAAAAGGGAAAAAGATAGAAAGACATGATAGTCTACTTTATGCAATAGGTTGGTGTAGTTTAATTGCTAAGCTTGAATTTATATTTACCTGTGAATTGCTTGTTATGAACCGAGGCTCGGATGACCTTGAGGTGGTTGAAGGGTTGGACACGGTGTTGGTCCATTTATATGCTACTACAGGTTTTGCAATTTGCCTAGAAACAGGGGAGACTCTGTCCGTCTTTCCCTAAACTCTTGCCGGGTTTGGAGTTGGGTTGTGAATAGATTGTTTGTTAGAACTCACGGTCTCGAGAGGGATCGGGGTATCACACACAGTATAGCCCACGATATAGCCCACGATGTACCACAAAGTGCCCACAACGTCCCCCTGCGTGGACCTCGACCAACGAACTTGACACCACATACCCCCCTATAGTACATTTAGATGCAAAAACCCAAGTGATAGTAGTAGCGTACATTTTGTCAGAGATTCATAATGTGTGTTTTACACCATAAAAGGTCCTATATGGTATGATCTTCGTACCCAACTTGCTCCTTATTGATAGCATATGATATCCAAATGCTTCAAGATTAATTTTTTTGAAAAAATATTTTTTAATATTTAATAATTGCAAAACAAAGGGAAAAATCAGAAACAATTCTAAAAATTCAGAAAAAAATTTATATTAATTCATATATTAATTTGTTAAATGATATTCAAAAATATTTTTTTCAAAAATTTAATTTTTAATATTTAAAAATTATGAAAGATAGGGAAAAATTGGAAAAAATTAGAAAATTTAGGAAAATCTATATTAATTCATGAATTAATTTGTTTACATGATATTTGGCGTTAAAATTTTTTTTGGAAGGATTGGGAACCCAATTAATCTCATTCGCCTCACAAATGTGACAAAGTGTTATTCAGACAAGGGAAAGGTTAAGACCATTTCATAGATTCAGAAACCACTTGTAAAAGGACATCAATGTCCACATTTGTGTCATAATACATTCCGCAAGCCCAATACCCATGAATGCTTAACATCGCCCGTTGTGCTCAACGTCCCCTAGTAGTGCTTTAGTCGTCCCCCAACATCCCCCATCATTCCCCAAGTGTATCCCCAGCCGTGCCCTAGCCGTGCCCCAATAATGCCCCAGCCATGCCCCAACAGTGCCCTAACAGCGCCCCTTAAGTGCCCCGCGAGTGCCACTTGCGAGCACCATCGAGCGGTATGTGCGCCCCATGTGCGCAACCTCGTGCTGCTCGAGCTCCCTATTCACGCACATTTGTGCCGCATGCGGGCCATATGCGCGCACCATTGTGTGGCATTCGCGCATGATGTGCACACAATCGTGCAGGCATAGGCACCCCATATGGGCCGGAAGAGCGCACCATTGTGCGTCATTCATGCACGATGAGCGCACCATCGTGCAGCATGGACGCCCCATGCGAGCACCTTCGTACGACATGCGGGCCCCATGCGCGGACCTTCGAGCAGCATACGCCCACCATCGTGCGGCATGGCGCCCTATGTGCGCACCTTTGTGCAGCATGCACGCACCATCATGCGGTATAGGCACCCCATGCGTTCACTTTCATGCGACATGTGGGCCACATGCGCGCACCAATGTACGGCATACGCGTCCAATGCGTGTACCTTCGTGCGGCAAGGCCGCCTATTCACGTACCTTCGTGCGGCATAGCTGCCCCATGTGCATACTTTTGTGCTGTATTGGCGCCCCATGCATGCATCATCGTGTAGTGTGGGCGCCCTATGTGCGCACCTTCGTGATGCTTGTGGGCCACATTGGCTGACCATCATGCGGCACAAGCGCCCCATGTGTACACCTTCGTGCGGCATGGGCACCCCATGCAGGTACCTTCGTGTGGTATGCGTGCACTATCGTGCTGCATCATCACCCAAGTACTTGCACCATCGTGCCTGATGTACGACCCCACTACGCGACAACCTTGCCAAGCCGTGGCCAAACTATGTGCCAAGCAATAGCTTATCCAAGGCCAAGTGCGTGCCCTATCTAAGGCCCCAAGTACGTACCCCATCCAAGGCCCAATCGTGCACCATCGTTCAAGATCGTGGGTAGTCGTGCCGTAACCGTTCACCAATGTGCCGAGCCATGCAAAAGAAAGGGGTAACATAACCTCAGTCACCGTTGATGCTGAGGGAAGAACGTTAGGCACCTTGGCGGGCCGGCAGCACACAAGGTCGGATTCAAATTTTTTGCCATATCTTACGAAGAAAGCATAGGCTGTCAAACACTTGGGCACTCAAGGCGATGTGCGGGGTCGGCTGGAAGTGGGCCCGTTAGCACTTGCGCATAGCACATAGCACTTAAGCATCATTGGGCATAGCACTTGAGTGCACATAGCACTTGGGCATAGAGCTTGGGTGCACATAGTACTTGGGCATCAATAGGCGTAGCTGATAGCACTTGGGCATCATTGGGTATAACATATAGCACATGGGTATAACACTTTGGGCATTCGCTCGTCGACACTTAAAACTTATGACGTCGACACTTGGGCATCATTGGGCATAGCATTTGGGTATTGCACTTGGGCATTCGCGCACCGACACTTAAAACTTAAGGCGTCGACACTTAAAACTTATGACGTCGACACTTGGGAATCCTTGGGCATAGCACATAGAACTTGGGCATCCTTAGGCATAGCACATAGCACTTGGGATAATTGGGCATCATCGTTGCCTTGAAACCCCACGACACTTACGGCGGCACTATAGCAGGCAGCGAGCGTGGCAAACTAGCTTGGGCTAATATTATTCGGACTTGGGTGCAGAACATTTGGCAACACTTGGGCATTTGTGTGTCGACACTTGGGTTACAACTTTTGACTTACTTAGGCACTTGGAGACACACTTGGGGGGCAGCATAGGGCGACGAACCTCTTGGTCAGTTTGGGAAAAATAGTGTTGGTTGATGTATTGGGACGGGATTGGATTGTGGATTGGGTGGAGTTGGGCGAGGAGGAGGGAGGGATGAATAGGAGCGACAAAGGGCTGAATCTCAGTGGATCATGGCAGCAAGGCCACTCTGCCACTTACAATACCCCGTTGCGTATTTAAGTCATCTGCAAAGGATTCTGCCCGCCACTCAATAGGAATTGTACTTCAAGGTGGCCGGCGCGACGCTTCCGTTGCTACGGCTTGGCTAATGACACGTGTCCTTGGGGACCGAAGGCCCCTACTGCGGGTGGGTGAACGGGGGGTGGGCGAACGTGTCGCTTCTAGCCCTGATACTAACTTAGAGACGTTCAGTCATAATCCAGTGCACGGTAGCTTCACGCCACTGACTTTTCAATCAAGCGCGATGACCAATTGTGCGAATCAACAGTTCCTCTTGTACTAGGTTGAATTACTATTGTGACACTGTTATCAGTAGGATAAAACTAACCTGTCTTATGACTGTCTAAACCCAGCTCACGTTCCCTATTGGTGGGTGAACAATCCAACACTTGGAGAATTCTGCTTCACAATGATAGGAAGAGCCGACATCGAAGGATCAAAAGGCAACGTCGCTATGAACACTTGGCTGCCATTATCCCTGTGGTAACTTTTCTGACACCTCTAGCTTCAAATTTCAATGGTCTAAAGGATCGCTAGGCCACACTTTCATGGTTCATATTCGTACTGGAAATCAGAATCAAACGAGCTTTTACCCTCTTGTTCTACACGAGATTTCTGTTCTCATTGAGCTCATCTTAGGACACCTGCGTTATCTTTTAACAAATGTGCCACCCCAAACTCCCCACCTGACAATGTGACGCCCGGGGAAGGCCCCGAGAGAGCCATTCCCAATCCGTCCCCCGGCCAGCAACCGGCGACCGGCTCTCACCGCGGGAGCATCTCAAGCAGTCCACCGACAACCGATGGGTTCGGGACTGGGACCCCCGTGCCCATCCCTTAGAGACAATCCTTTTCTCGAAGTTACGGATCCATTTTGCCGACTTCCCTTGCCTACATTGTTCCATCGACCAGAGGCTGTTCAGTTTGGAGGCCTGATGCGATTATGAGTACGACCGAGCATGGACGGCACTCGATCTTTTGAATTTTCAAGGGCCGTCGGGAGCACATCGGACACTGTGCTACGTGCGCTGCTCTTTTAGCCGCTAGACCCTACCTCTGGCTGAGCCATTTCCAGGGTGGGCAAGTTGTTAAACATAAAAGATAATTCTTCCCGAGGCCCCCGCCGATGTTTCCGGATTCCCTAACATTGCTCTCAACTGCCACGTCCCGGTTTAGGAATTTTAACCCGATTCCCTTTCGGTGCACGTGCAGAACGCGCTATCTGTCAGGCTTCCCCCGACCCTTAGGATCGATTAACCCATGTGCAAGTGTCATTCACATGGAACCTTTCCCCTCTTCGGCCTTCAAAGTTCTCATTCGAATTTGTGCTACTACCACCAAGATCTGCACTGACGGCCGCTCGTTCCCGAGCTCGTGCCCTGGGTTTTGTGATGACTACCGCGCCCTCCTACTCATCGAGGCCTGGCACTTGCCCCGACGGCCGGCTATAGGTCGCACACTTAAGTGCCATCCATTTTTGGGGCTAGTTGATTCGACAAGTGAGTTGTTACACGCTCCTTAGCGGATTTTGACTTCCATGACCACCGTCCTACTGTCTTAATCGACCAACACCCTTTGTGGAATCTAGGTTAGCGCGTAGTTGCGCATTGTAACCCGGCTTCCAGTTCATCTCGCATCACCAATTTTGCTAACCAAAAATGGTCCACTTGGAGATCTTGATTGTGTGGCGCGGCTCAACAAAGCAGCCGTGCCGTCCTACCTATTTAAAGTTTGAGAATAGGTCGAGGGCGCTGCGCCCCCGATGCCTTTAATCATTGGCTTTACCCTATAGAACTCGCACGCAAGTTCCAGCTATCCTGAGGGAAACTTCGGAGGGAACCAACTACTAGATGGTTCGATTAGTGTTTTGCCCCTACACCCAAGTCAGATGAATGATTTGCACGTCAGTATCGCTGCGGGCCTCCACTAGAGTTTCCTCTGGCTTCGCCCCGCTCATGCATAGTTCATCATCTTTCAGGTCCTGATAGGTATGCTCGCACTCGAACCTTTCTCAAAAGATCAAGGTCGGTCGGTAGGGCACCCCCCGCGGAGGATCCCGTCAATCAGCTTCCTTGTGCCTTGTTGGTTTACGCACCCGTTGACTCGTACACATGTCAAACTTCTTGGTCCGTGTTTTAAAACAGGTTGAATTGGGAGCCCGCAAGCCAGCACGAGGAGTGCGCAGATGCTGAAGCACGGCGAAGGCGGGCGCTGCCCCACCACGATCGAGGCGACGACATTTCATATGCATATCTATTACCCAGGCTTTGGTTGCTGCCCCAATCCATGTTGGTCCATGCCCCGAGTCGATCTATGGACTGGCTCTCGTCGTTTCACATACGACCGGGGCACATCGCTGGCCCCTATCTGCTTCCCTCCGGACAATTTCAAGCACTCTTTGACTCTCTTTTCAAAGTCCTTTTCATCTTTCCCTCACGGTACTTGTTCGCTATTGGTCTCTCACCCGTATTTAGCCTTGGACAGAATTTTCCGCTTGCTTAGGGCTACATTCCCAAACAACCCGACTCGCCGACAGAGCTTCGTGGTGTGACAGGGTCTAGGCACGACGGGGCTCGCACCCTCCCTGGTGCCCCTTTCACAGGGACTTGGGCCCGGTTTGCCGCTCAGGACGGTTCTCCAAACTACAATTCAGACGGCGGAGCCTCCCGATTCTTAAGCTTGGCTGTTCCTAGTTCGCTCGCCGTTACTAAAGGAATTGTTGTAAGTTTCTTTTCCTTCGCTTATTGATATGCTTAAACTTAGCGGGTAATCCCGCCTGACCTAGGGTCGCGATCGTAGCGCACAGCGCTAGAGGGTCTATCTTCAGTCCCGCATGCGGGACGGGACGATGCATGATAACTCGCTTGTTGAATGGACCAACCACCACTTGTCGTGACGTCCATCGCGCCGGACTAGCATTTCAGCCAACCACGCATCGAGACATGGGAGGCCACAATCTGCCCCCACGCACAGACCCCACGACCTAGTGTTGGGGCTCGGGGTGGGAGGGGAGGGCAACGCGATGCGTGATGCCCAGGCAGACGTGCCCTCAGCCTGACGGCTTTGGGCACAACTTGCGTTCAAAGACTCGATGGTTCACGGGATTCTGCAATTCATACCAAGTATCGCATTTCGCTACGTTCTTCATCGATGCAAGAGCTGAGATATCCATTGCCAAGAGTCGTTTTTGTTTTGTAAAGGACTAGGCCTAACCCGGTACACTGCGGATGGGGCAGCGATAGGCTGGCCCCATTTTTTTTTTCCTTGGCGCATTTCGCGTAGGGGTTCGTTGTTTGAGGGGAGTTCGCCCCGACTCGGGACCCACACGCAGGCTAGGGATAAGGTGCCTCTCCTGCGTCGGCCCCAAATCGTTTAAACGGGTTAGCAGGTCATTCTGCTTTCGTAGGGTTCGACAATGATCCTTCCGCAGGTTCACCTACGGAAACCTTGTTACAACTTCTCATTCCTCTAAATGATAAGGTTCAATGGACTTCTCGCGACGTCACAGGAAGCGAACCGCCTACATTGCCGTGATCCGAACACTTCACCGGATCATTCAATCGGTAAGAGCGGCAGGCAGTGTGTACAAAGGCCAAGGACGTAGTCAACGCGGGCTGATGACTAGCGCTTGCTAGGAATTCCTCGTTCAAGACCAACAATTATAATGATCTATCCCCATCACGATGAAATTTCAAAGATTACCCGAGCCTGTCGGCCAAGGCTATAGACTCGTTGAATACATCAGTGTAGCGCGCGTGCGGCCCAGAACATCTAACTGCATCACTGACTTGTTATTGCCTCAAACTTTCGCGGCCTAAAATGTCGTAGTCCCTCTAAGAAGCTAACTAAGGAGGGATACCTTCGCATAGCTAGTTAGTAGGCTGAGGTCTCATTCGTTAACGGAATTAACCAGACAAATCACTTCACCAACTAAGAACGGCCATGCACCACCACCCATAGAATCAAGAAAGAGCTCTCAGTCTGTCAATCCTTACTATGTCTGGACCTGGTAAGTTTCCTCGTGTTGAGTCAAATTAAGCCGCAGGCTCCGCTCTTGGTGGTGCCCTTCCGTCAATTCCTTTAAGTTTCAGCCTTGCGACCATACTCCCCCCGGAACCCAAAAACTTTGATTTTTCATAAGGCACCGGCGGAGTCCAAAAAGCAACATCCGCCGATCCCTGGTCGACATCGTTTATGGTTGAGACTAGGACGGTGCTTTCACATTTGTTCGTCTTTCATAAATCCAAGAATTTCACCTCTGACTATGAAATACGAAGGCCCCCGACTGTCCCTGTTAATCATTACTCCGATCTTGAAGGCCAACTCAATTGGATCCAAATCCTATAATGTTATCCCAAGCAAATGTATACAGAGCGTTGGCTTGCTTTGAGCACTCTAATTTCTTCAAAGTAACAGCGCCGAAGGCACGACCCATCCAGTTAAGGCCAAGAGCGCATCGTCGGCAGAAGGGAGGAGACGACCAGTGCACACCTGAGGCGGACCGGCTGACCCATCCCAAAGTCCAACTACGAGCTTTTTAACTGCAACAACTTAAATACACGCTATTGGAGCTGGAATTACTGCGGCTGCTGGCACCAGACTTGCCTTCCAATAGATCTTTGTTAAGGGATTTAGATTGTACTCATTCCAATTACAAGACTCTTTAAGCCCGGTATTGTTATTTATTGTCACTACCTCCCCGTGTCAGGATTGTGTAATTTACGCGCCTACTGCCTTTCTTGGATGTGGTAGCCATTTCTCAGGCTTCCTCTTCAGAATCGAACCCTAATTCTTCATCACCTGTCACCCGTCACCACCATGGTAGGCCACTATCCTACCATCAAAAGTTGATAGGGTAGAAATTTGAATGATGCGTCGCCGACACAAGGGCCATGCGATCCGTCGAGTTATCATGAATCATCGCAGCAACGGGCAGAGCCCGCGTCGACCTTTTATCTAACAAATGCATCCCTTTTGGAAGTCAAGGTCTATTGCACGTATTAACTCTAGAATTACTACAGTAATCCGAGTAGTAGATACCATCAAACAAACTATAACTGATTTAATGAGCCATCAGCAGTTTCACAGTCTGAATTAGTTCATACTTGCACATGCATGGCTTAATCTTTGAGACAAGCATATGACTGTTGGCAGGATCAACCAGGTAGCATTCCTCACCGACGCCGGTATTGCGCGAGGTACATTGTCCCCTAAAGGTTGAAGGCTCGAGACGAGCGCACGACCGTCGTACGCGATTAGCGATGAACGCTGATTTCAGGCAAAGAGAGGCCAAGGACCCCATACCATCATGGTGTGCCACATCCAAGAGATCGAGCGACGCCCCATGGGCCACGTGTGCCACACTTGTTGGAGTGAGCAGCGTGGACCACGAGACGTGCTTAGGAATTTGTTCCACGTCGTCCACGGAGGCAGACGCAAGGCAAAAGATGGGCGATGTGACTTTAGACTGCCTTCTTTGTAGGTACGCAACACAGGAAACTGACCTACTGACTGAGGCAACGTAAGCACTCGGCCCGCAAATGAGGAGGCAAGCAGGGGCGGACGTCGCTGCTCAAGCAGGGATCCAACCGACCCATACAAGCTGACCACCACTCACGCGCTATCTCGTTCGCTATTCCCAGACCACCAAGCCTGTAACCGCCCCACTGTCTAGGGAAAGGAAGCCCTTCTGGCAGACAAAACCGACGAGATGGCCCTAGAACGCACTGTTAGGCACGAAGAATTTCTAAGGGACAAGGGACAGGAAAGGCACGATGTGCATGACTAGGCCCCATGTCGCAAGCTTAAGAGCCTACTTCGTGGTTCCCGACCAAGCACCGAGTGCATGCACTTGAGATACCAACTGAAAGCGGACTTCCTGCCCACACGTTCCTTGGATCGCCACGACACTAGACCATGTCCATCACATTACGACTTAGCGAGGACCATGGTGTTGTGAGCTAGGCAATTCGCGCATTGCGCAAGCCCATGGGAACACACCGTGGGATGGCTTTGAGGCAGCACGGTGCTTGGATCGGCACAACATTGAAGCTCTAACTATCGTCTCATTGCAACGCTTGTGTCGTCACTTAACGAAAGCCAAGGCCGTGTGCCAGTCGATTCGCGCATCGCGTAGTCCCCCATCGTCCCCCTATATGCACCCATATGCATGGAACAGTACAAGCAAACTTCTTGCCCATGGGGTGCTTGGATCGCCATGACACTAGACCACATTCGTTGCATTACGACTCAGCGAGGACCATGGGGTCGTGTGCTAGGCGATTCGCGCATTGCGCAGGCCCGTGGGAACACACCGTGGGACGGCTTCGAGGTAGCACGGTACTTGGATCGCCACGACATTGAAACATTAGCAATCGTCTCATCGCAATGCTCGCGTCATTGATTAACAAAAGCCTATGCCACATGTGCTAGGCGATTCGCGCATCACGCATGCCCCTCACCGTCCCCCTGTATGCACACGGTGCTTGGATCGCCATGACACTAGACCACATCCATCGCATTACGACTCAGTGAGGACCATGGTGTTGTGTGCTAGGTAATTCACGTATCGCACAGGCACGTCAGAACCCACCGGGGGACGGCTTCAAGGCAGCATGGTGCTTGGATCGCCACAACATTGAAGCATCAGTAATCGTCTTATTACAACGCTCGCGTCGTTGCTTAACAAAAGACAATGCCACGTGTGCTAGGCGATTCGCACATCACGCTTGTCCCCACCATGCCCCAAAAGCCACCTAAGCCCACACAGTGCTTGGATCGCCACGATAATAGACCATGGCTGCGCGTATCCACTCGGCAACGGCCATGGCTTCGTGTGCTGGATGATTCGCGCATCGCGCAGGCCCAACGACTCGTTGAGGGATGGGAATGTCCCCCAACGTGTACCTAGCCGACGACACGGGAATGGCTAGTTTTGTGCTTGGGCAATCACTCGCCCCCTCATTAGCCATCCTAATGACGTCGACGGTGTTGCGGTACCAAGATGGATAACAAGGGGCTAGGGAAACCACCACGTTCCTTATTAACCATCCTGGTGTTGTGCCGAGGGACATGCGGGGGGACGAGGAACGGGGGTGGCACGGCCCCAATACACAGGTATACAATGTATTACCTCGGCGTGATTCACTCGGTAGGCATTCCAGCCCACAATATAGCCCACAATGTGACACAAAGTGCCCACAACGTCCCCCCGCATGGACCTCGACCAGGGGGCTAGACACCAAATACCCCCCTATAGTATATTTAGATGCAAAAACCCAAGTGACAACTGTAGCGTACATTTTCCCAGAGATTCATAATGGGTGTTTTACACTATAAAAGGCCCTATATGGCATGATCTTCGTACCCAACTTGCTTCTTATTGATAGCATATGATATCCAAATGCTTCGAGATTATTCTTTTTGTAAAATACTTTTTTAATATTTAATAATTGCAAAAAAAGGGAAAAATCAGGAAAAATAATAGCAAATTCAGAAAAATTTATATTAATCCATATATTAATTTGTTTCATGATATTCAAAAATATTTTTTTCAGAAAATTAATTTTTATTATTTAAAAATTACATAAAATAGGAAAAAATCAGAAAAAATACTAGAAAATTTAGGAAAATTTATATTAATTCATAAATTAATTTGTTTGCATGATATTTGGCGTTAAAATTTTTTTTTGAAGGATTAGGAAACCGATTAATCTAATTCGCCTTACAAATGTGACGAACTATTATTCGGACAAGGGAAAGGTTAAGACCACTTCATAGATTCGGAAACCACTTGTAAAAGGACATTAATGTTCACATTTGTGTCATAATACATTATGCATACCCAATACTCACGAATGCTTAACATTGCCTGTCATGCCCAACGTCCACTAATAGTGCCAAAGCCGTCCCCCAACACCCCCCATCGTTTCCCAAGTGTACCCCTATAGTGCTCCAGTCATGCCCTAACAGTGCCCAAGTCGTGCCCTAATAGTGCCCCAACCGAGCTCCAACGCCGCGTGTTCCACTTACGCACACCATATGCGCAATATTCGTGCAGCTCAGGCGCCCCATGCGCGCACCTTCGTGCAGCATGCGGGCCACATGCGCGTACCATTGTGTGGCATGCGTGCACGATGCATATACCATCGTGCGACATGGGTGCCTAATGTCCCCTATTATGTGTGCCCCATGTGCGCAACCTTGTATGGCTCGGGTGCCCCATGCACGCACCTTCGTGCCGCATGCAGGCCATATGTGCATACCATTGTATGGCATGCGTTCACGATGCGCATACCATCGTGCAGCATGGGTGCCCAATACGGGCCACATACGCGCACCACCGTGCGACATGCGCGAACAATGCGTACACCATCTTGCGGCATGGGTGCCCAATACGGGCCACATGCGTGCACTATCATGCAGCATGCGCGCTTGATGCTCGCACAATCGTGCGGCATGGGCGCCCCATGCGCACACCTTCGTGCAGCATACGGGCCACATGTGCACACCATCGTAGATCATGCATGCCCCATGCGCGCACCATCGTGCTGCATGGGTGCCCCATGGAGCACCTTCGTGCGGCATGCGGGCCACATGTGGGTAACATCGTGCTGCATGGGCACCCCATACATGCATCTTCAAGCGGCATGCGCCTACTATCGTGTGGAATGGGCGCCACATGCGAGCACCGTCGTGCGGCATGGAGCCCCATGCGCGTACCATCGTGTGGCATGGGCGCCCCATGCACACACCTTCATGGGGCATGTGGGCCATATGCATGCACTATCGTGCGGCATGCGCGTCCCATGTGCGTACCTTCATGCGGTATAGCCGCCCCATAGACGCACCTTTGGCATCATGTGGGCCATATGCGAGCACCATCATGCGACATGGGTGCCCCATGCGCGCACCATCGTGCCGCTTGGGTACCCTATGCAGCCACCTTTGTGGGGCATGCGGGCCACATGGGCGTACCATCATGCGGCATGCGCGAATCATCATGCGGCACAGGCACCCCATGTGGGTACCTTCGTGCGGCATGGATGCCCCATGCGTGCACCATTGTGCGGCATTGTCGCCCATGTGCTTGCCCCATCGTCCCTGATGCGCGACCCCACTGCGCGACAACCTTGCCAAGCCGTGCCCTAACTATGTGCCAAGCTGTAGCTCATCCGAGGCAAAGTGCGTGCCCCATCCGAGGCCCCAAGTATGTGCCCCATCCAAGGCCTAATCGTGCGCCGACGTTCAACACCGTGGGCAGTCGTGCTGTAATAGTTCACCAACGTACTGAGCCATGCCGATGAAAGGGGCAACATAACCTCAATCACCGTTAATGCTAAGGGAAGAATGTTAGGCACCTCAGCGGTCCGGCATCACACAAGGTCGGAATCAAATTTTTTGCCATCTCTTACGAAGCAAGCATAGGCTGTCTAATACTTGGGCACTCGAGGCGATGCGCAGGGTCGGCTGGTAGTAGGCCCATTAGCACTTGGGCCTAGCACATAGCACTTAGGCATCATTGGGCATAGCACTTGGGTGCACATAGCACTTGGGCATAGAGCTTGGGTGTACATAGCACTTGTGCATCCATGGGCATAGCTGATAGTACTTGGGCATCATTGGACATAGCACATAGCACTTGGGTATAGCACTTTTGGCATTCGCGCGTCGACACTTAAAACTTATGACGTCGA
>CM075766.1:61231568-61294068 GCA_037974665.1 Ehretia macrophylla
TTAGTTGTTAATTGATTAATTGATGTTGTGTTGTTGTAATGTTATTAATTGATTGATTCATTATTGATTATTGATTATTGAATATTGATTATTGATGAACCAGGAGATAGTCAACGGAAAAGGTTGTCCTCCTGTGATTGAATGTTGATTAATATTGTTGAGTCTTGATATGCGTGTGCCATCTCTCTCGCGGTATTGGGCCATTGGGTTGAAAACGACATGGCTATCAGAGGCTACCCTTATATCGAATGGGCGGAGATGCCATGGAGGGCAGGGCTAGAGAGGTATCTCGGGTGTGTGTGTCATGGGGGTGATAAGAAGTTGGTTGAGATTGTGATGGCGTTTGGAGCTACACCAATTAGAGTGTCCTTTATTGAATGGTCGTTACAGTTTATGTGTTTATATTGTTATTGATATTTATTGTGTGTTTACTGCTCAAAGGATCATCTCCAAGGAGTATAATAAATACTGTTAGAGATCTATCGAATCCTCGCTGG
The DNA here is from genome assembly GCA_037974665.1 of Ehretia macrophylla. Lineage (NCBI taxonomy): Eukaryota > Viridiplantae > Streptophyta > Magnoliopsida > Boraginales > Ehretiaceae > Ehretia > Ehretia macrophylla. The sequence continues at coordinate 61,232,066 of CM075766.1, forward strand.
GCTTGTTTTATATGAGCTCACTCTCAATTATTGCATGCATGCAGGTTTTACTGATTCTGACTATGGGTACGTGCCTCTTGAAGAGGGAAATGTGCCATATGTGGATGAGTGTTATGTGCAGGAGTAATTTCCATGAGATTATTTTAGTTCTTGTAAAACAATGTATTGTATAACCTATCTTAATATAAAGACGTATGTATGTTGATTTAGTAGTCTTTATTTTGATCATGACTAGATTACTTAGTTGGTTATAATCTATTTCGAAATATATGTATAGCCTATGTACTAAGTTGGAACGGAGGCGTATAACTATTAATAGGTTGTTGAAGGATTGATTATTGTATAATATGGTTATGTTGTATGTTGTTTATTTAATTGAGGAGTTGATTGTTGAATGGATTGTGGAGTTGGTTGTATGATATTCTTAAGAGGTTGGTTTAAAGCCTCAGTGTCCTAATTACTGTCGTTATACGGCCGAAATTCCGTTGCATCCTAACTGATTATAGGTGTGGTTGAGTTGGGGCGTGACATTAAGTGGTATCAGAGCACATGTTAGTTGTCAGTCGGGGTATTCTCAGAATGTAGGTAATAGTCTTAGCATGAAAGTATCTATGAAGTGAAAGAAAAGTGAACTATGTGTCAATATGATTAAATGATTATGTGATTATGTGATTTAGAGCTTATGTGATTATGTGATTAACTTGTTTATGTAATTGATATTTAAGTGACTTATGTGCTTTATATGGGTTTGTTGTTTATAGCTTGTTTACGTGCTATAACCTGCGCTAACTCTTTGATTAGTAGAATGACTGGTAGACCGAGAATGAGAAGTAGGCCCGAAGTAGTTGACGAGGTTTCGGGTAACATGGCACCGGGCTGAGAAAGGGGTAATGATTGTTTTGAATCAGCCAAGGATAGGATTGCAGAGGTTATGGCCGGTTAGGCACAGTTGCTAGCAGGGCAGGCTACCTAAGCTCAAACTTTGCAGGCACAGTCACTGAATGTACAGGGTGGATACCACGGGCGTGGTACACTGAAGGAGTTCTTGGGGTACTATCCACCGAGGTTTCAGGGGGAGCCAGATGATCGGAAAGCTGAGGCATGGATTAATAAAGTGGAGAAAATACTTGACCCTATGGATTATACTGATGAAAGAAAGGTCCCATTTGTCATTTATTTGTTTGATGATAAGGCAAATGAGTGGTAGCGAACGGTGAAAACTAGTTGGGAGACCCAAGGTATTCCGTATGTCTGGGATACCTTTCTGAGAGCTTTCCGGGCGAATTATGCCCCGAGGATTGCACGGGAGAGGAGAGAGGCTGAGTTTCAATCTCTAGTTCAGGGGGATGCTTCAGTGGCTCAGTATGAGGCCACATAAACTAGACTATCCCGGTATGCACCGGAGTTTGTGGCTGACGAGAAGCACAAGACTCATAGGTTTATGTTGGGTTTGAGGCCTGAGATTCAGGATGCGATGTCCCTGAATCAGTATGATATACTTACTAAGGCCTTTGATACAGCTTCTAGGTTAGAGAAGAGAAAGGGGGAACAGATAGGACCTAGTCAGCCTAGCAAGAGGCCGTTTCAGCCGCAGGGTCAACAAGATATGTATAGACCTTCAGTACAGCAGGGTGGTTATAGGGCTGCAGTGCAGCAGGGTTCTTTCAGAACGCAGGGTCAGCATGGCTACTACCGGCCTCAATTTCAGTAGGGGTCTTATCAGGCTCAGTCGTAGTATAAGCCGGCCTAGTCTCAGGGTCTATATAGGCCTAGTGTTATGAGACCTCAGTAGCAAGCTGGTACAGCTGCTTTATCGGCTTCTGGTTCTTCTAGGTGTAGTGGCAGTGTTTCATCACCGCAGTGTACTTACTGCAAGAGTTACGGCCATGTGGAGGCCGACTGTAGGGCGAAGGTAGGAACGTGTTTGGGTTGCGGCAGCAATCAGCATAGGGTGAAGGATTGCTATAGATATCGTGGAACTGAGGGTCAGGCAATGACCCAGGGTTATCAGGGTCGACCTACTGGTGGTGCACCTCAGCAGCAGTGGGTTCAGGCTCGGGCCTACACAGTTGATTTGGAGGAGATGCCTGAGGAGACTGTAGTTGTTGAAGGTAACTTCCTTATACTTTATCAACTTGTTAAAGGGTTGATTGATTCTCGTGCTACGCATTCTTTCATTACTCCTGCTTGTGTGCAACGAGTTAATATGCAACCTGAAAGACTACCTTATGTGGTTGAGATTAGTACCTCTTTGACTGATAAGTATGTGACTGGCTTAGTATGTAAGGATTGTAAAATATATGTTTAGGGGTATAATTTTTCCTTCGGACCTTATCTTATTTCCTATCTGGGGGTACGATGTTATCTTGGGTATGGATTGGCTTTCTAAGTATGATGCCCAATTAAACTGTAGAACGAAGGTAGTACGATTTCGGTTGCCAGATCAGCCAGTAGTAGAGGTAGTAGGGAACCGGGGTGCTAAGACGAGTTTTGTTATCTCAGCAACTAAAGCCATTAAGTTGGTGAGTAAGGGATGTTCGGGTTATCTAGCTTATTTGATCAACAAGCCATCTGATAAGCTACAGCTGGAGAAAGTACCTATTATTCGGGAATATCCCAATTTATTTCCCGAGGAGTTACTAGGGTTGCCGTCAGAGAGAAATGTGGAGTTTGTGATCAATCTTATTCCCGGTACTCAACCTATTTCTAAATCAGCGTACCGGATGACACCAGCTGAGTTGAAGGAGCTGAAAACTCAGTTGCTAGAGTTAATAGAGAAGGGTTTCATTCAGCAGAGTTCTTTACCCTGGGAAACACTTGTTTTATTTGTGAAGAAGAAAGATGGTACCTTGAGATTATACATTGACTATCGTGGTTTGAATCAAGTGACCATCAAGAACAAGTATCCTTTGCCATTGATTGACGAGTTGTTTGATCAACTTCAGGGAGCCAAAGTCTACTCTAAGTTTGACTTGAGGCAGGGGTATTATCAGCTTCGGATTCGCACGAAGGATGTTCCAAAGTCTGCCTTCAGGTTTCGGTACGGGCATTACGAGTTTGTAGTTATGCCCTTTGGATTAACTAATGCACCGGCAGCATTTATGGATCTTATGCATCGGGTTTTTCAGCCGTACTTGGACCAGTTCATGGTGATCTTTATTGAAAATATCGTGGTTTATTCCAAGTCTGAATCGAAGCACGAGCAACATCTACGGCTTGTCTTACAAAAGCTACGGGAGCATCAATTGTTTGCGATGTTCAGCAAATGTGAATTTTGGCTACAAACCATATCTTTTCTTGGCCATGTTATCACATAGAGCGGTATTTTTGTAGATCCTACTAAGATTGAAGTGGTAATGTCTTGGAAACAGCCGATGAATATTTCGGAGGTTTGTAGCTTTCTTGGCTTGGCGGGTTATTACCTTAGGTTTGTCAAAGACTTTTCTAAGATTACAGGGCCACTTTCTAAGTTAAATCAAAAACTGATTAGCTTCGCTTGGTATGAGAAATGTAAGAGTGGGTTTCAGGAGTTGAAAAAGAGATTGACTACTGCTCTAGTACTTGCTCTACCAGAGGGGACTAATAATATGGTTATCTACAGTGATGCATCCAAGGAGGGCTTGGGTTGTGTACTTATGCATAATGGCCGGGTTATTGCCTATGCTTCTAGAAAGTTGAAACAATATGAGGTGAATTATCCGACTCATGATCTTGAGTTGGCAGCAGTTGTATTCGCACTGAAAATGTGGCGTCATTATTTGTGGGGTAGTAAGTTCGAGATTTTCACTAATCATAAGAGTCTTAAGTATTTTTTTTTACAGAAGGAGTTGAATATGCATCAACGGAGGTGGATGGAACTTCTCGGAGATTATAATTGTTCTATCAGTTATCTGCTGATGAAGGCAAATTTTGTAGCAGACGCTCTTAGCCGTAAGGCGAGTGTTTCTTGTTTGGTTGTCAAGAAGTGGGAGGTTCTTGAGGAATTCACTTATTGGAGACTGGAGTTAACTCAGGTTGGGGTGATGTGTTCACATCTCCGTATTCAACCTTTATTGTTGTCTCAGATCAAAGAAGCTCACCAACTTGATGTTAAACTTTAGAAGATCAAGGATCAGATCACGGATGATCAGTCTGACTTCAAATTACATGAGGATGGTATTCTTCGATTTCAGAACAGGGTTTGTGTTCCCGATGAACCGGGCTTGAGGCGAGGTATTCTGGAGGAGTCTCATAATTCTAAGTACACCATTCATCCTGGTGGAAACAAGATGTATTAGGATTTGAAGCAACATTATTGGTGGAATAACATGAAGAAGGAAGTTGTTCAGTTTGTATCTAGATGTTTGACTTGTCAGCGAGTGAAAGCCGAGAATCAATGACCTGCAGGTTTGCTTCAGACGTTGGCTATACCATAGTGGAAATTGGAGCATATTACGATGGACTTCATTATAGGTTTGCCTAGAACACCGAGAGGTAATGATGCAGTTTGGGTTGTCGTGGATCGTTTAACGAAGAGAGCTCACTTTATTTCGATGAGGATGGGAGATGAAGTTGTAAAGTTGACGGATCTTTATTTGGATCAAATTGTTAAACTTCACGGAATTCTATCTAGTATTGTCTCAGATCGAGATCCTCAATTTACTTCTCGCTTGTGGGAGAAACTTCAGGAGACTTTGGGTACTCAGCTTAATTTCAATACAGCGTATCATCCACAGACCGGCAGTCAATCTGAGAGGACTATTCAGATTCTGGAAGATACGCTCAGGGCTTGTGTTCTGGACTTCGAGAAGAACTGGGAGAAACATCTACCACTTGTCGAGTTTGCCTATAACAATAGTTATCAATCTACTATTGGGATGGCACCTTTTGCAACTCTTTACAATTGTAAGTGTCGTTCACCTTTGTATTGGGATGAAGTATGGGAGATGAAGAATATTGATCCGACTATTAGGCCAGAGCTTCTAGAGAAGATTGAGAATGTTTAGTTGATCAGGTAGAGAATGCTTACAGCACAGAGCAGATTGAAGAGTTATGTTGATAAGCGTGGTTAGGACTTGGAGTTTACAGTCGGGGATCGGGTTTTCTCGAGATTGTCTCCTCGAAAAGGGTTTGCTCGATATGGTAAAGGCGGAATGCTGAGTCCGAGGTTTGTAGGGCCGTTTGAGATCACTGGCAGAGTTGGCAAGTTGGCATATCGGTTGGCTTTACCAGAGAATTTCTCTAATGTTCATGATGGCTTTCACGTGTCCAATTTACAGAAGTACAATCCACATCCTTCTCATATTCTAGAGCCAGAGTCGTTATAGCTTCGTGAGAATCTGACGTATGATGAGAAGCCGATTTGCATTCTTGATCAGATGGAACGGGAGTTGAGATCGAAGAAGATTTCGATGGTCAAAATATTGTGGAAGCATCACGGTATTGAGGAGGCTACTTGGGAGAGGCAAGATCAGATGTAGCAGCAGTACCCAGATCTTTTCCGTTTAGCAAGTAAGAATTTCGGGGATGAAATTTCTTTAAGGGGAGGAGAATATGAAACCCCAATTTTTATCTTAAATGAGTGTTTTGCCTCGTTTAGTGTGCTTTGACCTGTTTATGTGTTATATGAGTTAGAATGTGCTAAATATGTGATTTATATTTCTAATGCATGCTATGTTTGCATTCATGAAATTTTTTTAAGAAACGGAATCAGAAATTTTATCACCAGTTTTAGTGAATAGTTTTTTAAACACATGTCCACTAAAATTTTAACATGGGTATTTTAAATGTTTTAAAACCTAGTCCTCGGGAATTAATAGACCCGTGTTTGATTAAAACCGGTTTGGAATAGGTTTTGGAATTTTAAAGGTTTTTACACTTTCTTTTATGAAAATCGAGTTTTAAGCTGACTCGGGTGAAAATGTTTAAATAAAAAACTCTTTGTCACCTAAAATATATTGCCTATAATTAATTTAGGTGTCAATTTAATAGTTGAGCAAGAAATAGTCAATAAATGAATTAAAAGACTAAAAATAGAATTAAAAGACAAAGGAAACTAATTTGACTTTCTTTTATTTTAGTTGACCTTGAGTATATATGTATCAACAACATTAGCAAAGTACAAAAACACCTTATTTTGCACACACATGGCTGAGAGCCATTAGAGAGAAAAAGAGAAATAATTTCAAGGTTTACAAAGGAAAATTTTCATTAGAACTTGCAATCCAAGGCAAATTTTCATAAACTAAAGCTTGATTCCACCTCTTAAGCATCCATTGAGCATCTTTCTAGCTTCATAACACCTCAAAGGTGAGAGAAAAATTCTACATCTCAAATGTTATCTTTTATGTTTTTGCGTATAATTGAATTTTGAACCATTAGAAAGTTGAATTGGCGTTATATTATTGGTCAGTGCATGCTAAGGATCGTTTATATGCGTTTATATAAGATTTGAACTGTTGTAGCATGAATTTTTATTTTCGGGTATTAAAAGTTGAGTTGTTGGCTATTTGTTGAATACTTTGAGTTGCAGTGGTTGGAATCGATTCCCGTCAATTTGTAAAAGTTTGTTAAATATAGGGTAGTCCCGTCGTAATGCCGAAATTTTGATTGTGATGTCAGTGCAAAAGTTCAGAAATTTCAGCCTAGGTGCATTGAGGTGTTAGGGTTGTTGGGCTTGATTTGGATGTATTTTGGTTGGTTTCTGAGGGGCTAATATAGTTGATTGAGTGAGTGAGTGATAGGAACTAGTTTGGAGTTGTTTGGATTAGTTGAATGTAAGTTATGATTATTAGAACTTTAGGTTGTCTTTCTTTAAAATGTTGATATATGCCTTTAGATGATCGGGTGGTGTTTGAGTGATTGAATTGTGAGTTGTTGATGGTTAGATTAGGGTTTGGTTGTGTGTCTAATGCATGTTAAGTTGGGTGGCCTACTTTGTCATCTAACTTAGTGGTTTAGTTGTTAATTGATTAATTGATGTTGTGTTGTTGTAATATTATTAATTGATTGATGCATTATTGATTATTGATTATTGAATATTGATTATTGATAAACTAGGAGACAGTCAATGGAAAAGGTTGTCCTCCTGTGATTGAATGTTTATTATTATTGCTGAGTCTTGATATACGTGTGCCACCTCTCAGGCGGTATCGGGCCGTCGGGTTGAAAATGACATGGCTATCAGAGGCTCCCCTCATCTCGCATGGGCAGAGATGCCATGGAGGGTAGTGCTAGTGAGGTACCTTAGGTGTGTATGTCATGGGGGTGATAGAAGTTGGTTGAGATCGTGATGGCATTTGGATCTATACCAACTAAAGTATCTTTTATTGAACGGTCATTATAGTTTATGTCTTTATATTGTTATTGATGTTTATTGTGTGTTTACTGCTCAAAGGATCATTTCCAAGGAGTATAATAAATACTGTTAAAGATCTATCGAATCCTCGCTGGGCTTGTTTTATATAAGTTCACTCTCAATTATTGCATGCATGCAGGTGTTACTGATTCTGACTACGGGTACATGCCTCTTGAAGAGGGAAATGTTCCATATGTGGATGAGTCTTATGTGCAGGAGTCATTGTCATGAGATTATCTTAGTTGTTGTAAAACAATGTATTGTATAACCTATCTTAATATAAAGACGTATGTATGTTGATTTAGTAGTCTTTATTTTGATCATGACTAGATTACTAAGTTGGTTATAATCTATTTCGAACTGTATGTATAGCCTATGTATTAAGTTGGAATGGAGGCGTATAACTATGAATGGGTTGTTGAAGGAATGATTATTGTATGATATGGTTATGTTGTATGTTGTCAATTTAATTGAGGAGTTGATTGTTGAATGGTTTGTGGAGTTGGTTGTATGATATTCTTAAGAGGTTGGTTTGGAGCCTCGGTGTCCTAATTACTATCGTTATACTACCGAAATTCCGTTGCGTCCAGACTGATTATAGGTGGGGAAGAGTTGGGCTGTGACATTAAGTGGTATTAAAGCATATGTTAGTTGTCAGCCGGGGTATTCTCGGAATGTGGGTAATGGACTTAGCATGAAAGTATGTATGAAGTGAAAGAAAAGTGAACTATATGTTAATATGATTAAATGATTAAGTGATTATGTGATTTAGTGTTTATGTGATTATGTGATCAATTTTTTTATATGATTGATATTTAAGTGACTTATGTGCTTTATATGGGTTTGTTGTTTATAGCCTTTTTACGTGCTATGACCTGCACTCACTCTTTGATTAGTAGAATGACTGGTAGACCGAGAACAAGAGGTAGGCTCGAAGCTGTTGACAAGGCTTCGGGTAATGTGGCACCAGGCCGAGAAAGGGGTGATGATCATTTTGAATCAGCCATGGATAGGATTGTAGAGGTTATGGCCGGTCAAGCATAGTTGCTAGCACGGCAGGCTGCCCAAGCTCAGACTTTGCAGGCACAGTTACTGAATGTACAGGGTGGATACCCTGGGCGTGGTACACTAAAGGAGTTCTTGGTGTATTATCCATCGAGGTTTCAGGGGAAGCCAGATGATCGGAAAGCCGAGGCATGGATTAATAAAGTGGAGAAAATATTTGACCCTATGTATTATACTGATGAAAGAAAGGTCACCTTTGCCGTTTATTTGTTTGATGATGAGACAGAAAAGTGGTGGCGCACAGTGAAATCTAGTTGGGAGACCCAAGGTATTCCGTATGTCTGGGATACCTTTCTGAGAGCTTTTCGGGTGAAGTATGTCCCGAGGATTGCACGAGAGAGGAGAGAGGCTGAGTTTTTGTCTCTAGTTCAGCGGGATGCTTCAGTGGCTCAATATAAGGCCACATTTACTAGACTATCCCGGTATGCACTGGAGTTTAGGGCTGACAAGGAGCGCAAGACTTGTAGGTTTATGTTGGGTTTGAGGCACGAGATTCAGGATGCGATGGCCCTGAATCAGTATGATATACTTACTGAGGCCTTTGATGAAGCTTCCAAGTTAGAGAAGAGAAAGGGGGAACAGATAGGACCTAGTCAGCCTAACAAGAGGCCCTTTCAGCCACAGGGTCAACAGGGTATGTATAGACCTTTGGTACAACAAGGTGGTTATAGGCCTACAGTGTAGTAAGGTTCTTTCAGAACGCAGGGTCAGCAGGGCTACTATCGGCCTCAGTTTCAGTAGGGGTCTTATCAGGCTCAGTAGCAGTATAGGCCGGCCCAGTCTCAGGATCCATATAGGCCTAGTGTTGTGAGACCTCAGCAGCAGGCTGGTACAACTGCTTTCTCGGCTTCTGGTTCTTCTAGGGGCAGTGGCAGTGTTTCATCACCGTAGTGTACTTATTGCATTCGTCAGGGCCATATGGAGGCCGACTACAGGGCGAAGGTAGGACGTGTTTGGGTTGCGGCAGCAATCAACATAAGGTGAAGGATTACTATAGATATCAGGGAACTGAGGGTCGGGCAGCAACCCAGGGCTATTAGGGTCGACCTACTGGTGGTGCACCTCAGCAGCAGTGGGTTCAGGCTCGGGCATTCGCAGTTGATTTAGAGGAGATGCCTGAGGAGACTGCAGTTGTGGAAGATAACTTCCTTATACTTGATCAACTTGTTAAAGAGTTGATTAATTCTGGTGCTACGCATTCTTTCATTACTCTTGCTTGTGTGCAACGTGTTAATATGCTACTTGAAAGACTGCCTTATGTGATTGAGATTAGTACCTCTTTGACTGATAAATATGTGACTGGCTTAGTATGTAAGGATTGTAAAATACAAGTTAAGGGGTATAGTTTTCCTTCGGACCTTATCTTATTTCCTATCCCGGGGTACGATGTTATCTTGGGTATGGATTGGCTTTCTAAGTATGATGCTCAGTTAAACAGTAGAACGAAGGTAGTACGATTTCGGTTGCCAGATCAGCTAGTAGTAGAGGTAGCAGGGAACCGGGGTGCTAAGACGAGTTTTGTTATCTCAGCAACTAAAGCCGTTAAGTTGGTGAGTAAGGGGTGTTCGGGTTATCTAGCTTATTTGATCAACAAGCCATTTGATAAGCTACAACTGGAGGAAGTACCTATTATTTGGGAATATCCCAATGTATTTCCCGAGGAGTTGCCAGGGTTGTCGCCAGAGAGAGATGTGGAGTTTGTGATCAATCTTATTCCCGGTACTCAACCTATTTCTCAATCAGCGTACCAGATGGCACCAGCTGAGTTGAAGAAGCTGAAAACTCAGTTGCAGGAGTTAATAGAGAAAGGTTTATTCAATAGAGTTCTTCACCCTGGGGAGCACCTATTTTATTTGTGAAGAAGAAATATGGTACCTTGAGATTATGCATTGACTATCGTGGTTTGAATCAAGTGACCATCAAGAACAAGTATCCTTTGCCATTGATTGACGAGTTGTTTGATCAACTTCACGAAGCCAAAGTCTACTCTAAGTTTGACTTGAGGCAGGTGTATTATCAACTTCGCATTCGCACGGAGGATGTTCCGAAGTCTGCCTTCAGGACTCGGTATGGGCATTAAGAGTTTGTAGTTTTGCCCTTTGGATTAACTAATGCACCGGCAACATTTATGGATCTTATGCATCGGGTTTTTCAGTTGTACTTGGACCAGTTCGTGGTGATCTTTATTGATGATATATTGGTTTATTCCAAGTTTGAATCGGAGCATGAACAACATCTACGGCTTGTCTTACAGAAGCTGCAGGAGCATCAGTTGTTCGCGAAGTTCAACAAATGTGAATTTTGGCTACAACGCATATCTTTTCTTGGCCATGTTATCACACAGAGCGGTATTTCTGTAGATCCCACTAAGATTGAAGTGGTAATGTCTTGGAAACGGCCGGAGAATGTTTCGGAGGTTTGTAGCTTTCTGGGCTTGGTGGGTTATTACCGTAGGTTTGTCAAAGACTTTTCTAAGATTGCAAGGCCACTTTCTAAGTTAACTCAGAAACGGATTAGCTTTGATTGGGATGAGAAATGTGAGAGTGGGTTTCAGGAGTTGAAAAAGAGATTGACTACTACTCCAGTACTTGCTCGAACAGAGGGGACCGATAATATGGTTATCTACAGTGATGCATCCAAGGAGGGCTTGGGTTGTGTACTTATGCAGAATGGCTGGGTTATTGCCTATGCTTCTAGAAAGTTGAAACCATATGAGGTGAATTATCCGACTCATGATCTTGAGTTGGCAGTAGTTGTATTCGAACTGAAAAAGTGGCATCATTATCTGTGGTGCAGTAAGTTCGAGATTTTCATTGATCATAAGAGTCTTAAGTATTTGTTTTCACAGAAGGTGTTGAATATGCTTCAACAGATGTGGATGGAACTTCTCGGAGATTATAATTGTTCTATCAGTTATCTACCTGGGAAGGCAAATGTTGTGGCAGACGCTCTTAGCCGTAAGGCAAGTGTTTCTTGTTTGGCTGTCAAGAAGTGGGAGGTTCTTGAAGAATTCACTTATTGGATACCGGAGTAAACTCAGGTTGGGGTGATGTATTCACATCTCTGTATTCAACCTTTATTGTTGTCTCAGATCAGAGAAGCTTACCAACTTGATGTTAAACTTAAAAAGATCAAGGATCATATCACGGATGATCAGTCTGACTTCAAATTACATGAGGATGGTATTCTTCCGTTTCGGAACAGGGTTTGTGTTCCCGATGAACCGGGTTTGAGGCGAGGTCTTCTAGAGGAGGCTCATAATTCTAAGTACACCATTCATCTTGGTAGAAACAAGATGTATCGGGATTTGAAGCAACATTATTGGTGGAATAACATGAAGAGGAAAGTTGCTCAGTTTGTATCTATATGTTTGACTTGTCAGCTAGTGAAAGCCAAGCATCAACGACCTGTAGGTTTGCTTCAGCCGTTGGCTATACCAGAGTGGAAATGGGAGCATATTATGATGGACTTCGTTACTGGTTTGCCTAGAACACCGAGAGGTAATAATGTAGTTTGGGTTGTCGTGGATTGTTTGATGAAGACAGCTCACTTTATTTCGATGAGGATGGGAGATGAAGTTGCAAAGTTGACGGATCTTTATTTGGATCAGATTGTTAGACTTCACGGAATTCCATTTAGTATTGTCTCAGATCGAGATCCTCAATTTACTTCTCGCTTGTGGGAAAAACTTCAGGAGACTTTGGGTACTCAGCTTAATTTCAGTACAGCGTATCATCCACAGACCGATAGTCAGTCTGAGAAGACTATTCAGATTCTGGAAGATATGCTCAAGGCTTGTGGTTTGGTCTTCGAGAAGAACTGGGAGAAACATAAACCACTTGCCGAGTTTGCCTATAACAATAGTTGTCAAGCTACTATTGGGATGGCACCTTTTGTAGCTCTTTATGGTCGTAAGTGTTGTTCACCTTTGTATTGGGATGAAGTAGGGGAGATGAAGACTATTGATCTAACTATTAGGCCAGAGCTTCTAGAGAAGATTGAGAATGTTTAGTTGATCAGGTAGAGAATGCTTACAGCACAGATCAGATTGAAGAGTTATGCTGATAAGCGTGGTTGGGACTTGTAGTTTACAGTCGGGGATCGGGTTTTCTTGAGATTGTCTCCTCGAAAAGGGTTTGCTCGATATGGTAAAGGCAGAAAGCTGAGTCCGAGGTTTGTAGGGCCGTTTGAGATTACCGACAGAGTTGGCAAGTTGGCATATCGGTTGGCTTTACCGGAAAATTTCTCTAATGTTCATGATGTCTTTCACGTATCCAATTTGTGAAAGTATAATCTGGATCCTTTTCATATTCTAGAGCCAGAGTCGTTACAGATTCATGAGAATCTGACGTATGATGAGAGGCCAATTCGCATTCTTGATCATATGGAACGGGAGTTGAGATCGAAGAAGATTCCGATGGTCAAAGTATTATGGAAGCATCACGGCATTAAGGAGGCTACTTGGGAGAGGCAAGATTAGATGCAGCAGCAGTACCCGGATCTTTTTCGTTCGGCAAGTAAGAATTTTGGGGATGAAATTTCTTTAAGGGGGGGGGGGGGGGGGGAGAATGTGAAACCCAACTTTTCATCTTAACCTCGATTTGTGTATTTTGCCTCGTTTTGTGTGCTTTGACCTATTTATGTGTTATATGTGTTAGAATGTGCTAAATATGTGATTTATATTCCTAATGCATGCTATGCGTGGATTCATGAAATTTTCATAAAAAACGGAATCAGAAATTTTATCGCCGGTTTTAGTGAATAGTATTTTGAACACTTGTTCGCTAAAATTTTTACAGTGGTGTTTTAAACATTTTAGAACCTAGTCCCCGGGAATTAATAGACCTATGTTTGATTAAATCATATTTGGAATCGATTTTGGAATTTTAACAATTTTTACACTTTCTTTTACAAAAATCGAGTTTTAAGCCGACTCGGGAGAAAATATTTAAATGAAAAACTCTTTGTCACCTAAAATAAATTGTCTAGAATTAATTTAGGTGTCAATTTAATAGTTGAGCAAGAAATAGTCAATAAATGAATTAAAAGACTAAAAATAGAATTAAAAGACTGATGAAACTAATTTGACTTTCTTTTATTTTAGTTGACCTTGAGTATATACGCATCAACACACATTAACAAAGCACAAAAATACCTTATTTTGCACACACATGGCCGAGAGCCATTAGAAAGAAAAACAGAAAGAATTTCAAGGTTTTCAAAGGCAAATTTTCATTAGCACTTGCAATCCAAGGCCAATTTTCATCAACCAAAGCTTGATTCCACCTCTTGAGCATCCATTGAGCATCTTTTTAGCTTCATAACACATCAAAGGTAAGAGAAAAATTCTAGATCTCAAATGTCATCTTTATGTTTTTGCGTATAATTGAATTTTGAACCGTTAGAAAGTGAATTGACGTTATATTATTTACCGTTAGAAAGTTGAATTGACGTTATATTATTGCTCAGTGCATGCTAAGGATTGTTTATATGTGTTTATATAAGATTTGAACCGTTGTAGCCTAAATTTTTATTTTCGGGTATTAAAAGTTGAGTTGTTGGCTATTTGTTGAATATTTTGAGTAGTAGTGGTTGAAACCGATTGCCATCGATTTGTAAAAGTTTGTTAAACACGGGGTAGTGCCGTTGTAATGCCAAAATTTTGATTGTGATGTCAGTGCAAAAGTCCAAAAATTTCAGCCTATGTGCATTGAGGTGTTAGGGTTGTTGGGCTTGATTTGGATGTATTTTGGTTGGTTTCCGAAGGGGGCTAATGTAGTTGATTGAGTGAGTGAGTGATAGGAACTGGTTTGGAGTTGTTTGGATTTGTTGAATGTAAGTTATGATTATTAGAAGTTTAGGTTGTCTTTCTTTAAAATGTTGATATATCCCTTTAGATGATCGGGTGGTGTTTAAGTGATTGAATTGTGAGTTGTTGATGGTTAGATTAGGGTTTGGTTGTGTGTCTAATGCATGTTAAGTTCGGTGCCATACTTTGTCATCTAACTTAGTTGTTTAGTTGTTAATTGATTAATTGATGTTGTATTGTTGTAATGTTATTAATTGATTATTGATTATTGATTATTGATTATTGATGAACCGGGATATAGTCAATGGAAAAGGTTGTCCTCCTGTGATTGAATGTTTATTATTATTGCTGAGTCTTGATATGCGTGTGCCACCTCTCGGGTAGTATCGGGCCGTCAGGTTGAAAACAGCATGGCTATCAGAGGCTACCCTCATCTCGCATGGGTGGAAATGCCATGGAGGGTAGGGGTAGTGAGGTACCTCAGGTGTGTGTGTCTTGGGGGTGATAAGAAGTTGGTTGAGATCGTGATGGCGTTTGGAGCTACACCAACTAAAGTATCCTTTATTGAATGGTCATTATAGTTTATGTGTTTATATTGTTATTGGTGTTTATTGTGTGTTTACCGCTCAAAGGATCATTTTCAAGGAGTATAGTAATTAATATTAGAGATTTATCGAATCCTCACTAGGCTTGTTTTATATAAGCTCACTCTCAATTATTGTATGCATGCAAGTGTTACTGATTCTGACTACGGGTACGTGCCTCTTGAAGAAGGAAATGTGGCATATGTGGATGAGTCTTATGTGCAGGAGTCATTGCCATGAGATTATCTTAGTTGTTGTGAAACAATGTATTGTATAACCTATCTTAATATAAAGACGTATGTATGTTGATTTAGTAGTCTTTATTTTGATCATGACTAGATTACTAAGTTGGTTATAATCTATTTCGAAATGTATGTATAGCCTATGTACTAAGTTGGAATGGAGGCGTATAACTATGAATGGGTTGTTGAATGAATGATTATTGTATAATATTGTTATGTTGTATGTTGTTAATTTAATTGAGGAGTTGATTGTTGAATGGTTTGTGAGTTGGTTGTATAATATTCTTAAGAGGTTGTTTTAGAGCCTCGGTATCCTAATTACTGTCGTTATACTGTCGAAATTCTGTTGCGTCCTGACTGATTATAGGTGGGGTCGAGTTGAAGCGTGACACTCACCCTCTCTGGCACCCCTTTCCAGGGGACTTGGGCCCGGTCCGCCGCTGAGGACGCTTTTCCGGACTACAATTCAAACGGCAGAGCTGCCCGATTCTCAAGCTGGGCTGTTCCCGGTTCACTCGCCGTTACTAAGGGAATCCTTGTAAGTTTCTTTTCCTATGCATCTTGATATGCTTAAACTCAGCGGGTAATCCCGCCTGACCTGGGGTCGCGGTCATAGCGCACGGCGCTGGAGGGTCTATCTTCAATCCCGCATGCGCGACAGGACGACGCATGACAACTCGTGAGTTGAATGGACCAACCACCACTTGTCGTGACGTCTGTCGCGCCAGACTAGCATTTTGGCCAATTGTGCCTCGAGACACGGGAGGCCACAATCTTCCCTCACGCACAGACCTAGTGACCTAGTATTGGGGCTCGGGGTGGGGGGATGGGGTGACGCGATGCCCAGGCAGACGTGCCTTCAGCCTGATAGCTTCGGGCGAAACTTGCGTTCAATGACTCGATGGTTCACGGGATTCTGCAATTCACACCAAGTATCGCATTTCGCTACATTCTTCATCGATGTGAGAGTCGAGATATCCATTGTCGAGAGTCATTTTCATTTCGTAAAGGACCGAGGCCTAAACCGGCACATCGCGGACGGGGCAGGGATAGGCTGGCCCCCATTTTTCTTTTTTCCATGGCACATTCCGAGCGGGACCGACATGCGGGCTGGGGACGAGACGCCTCTCCCGTGTTGGCCTCGCATCGTTTAAACGGGTTCGTAGGTCGTTTTGCCTTCATAGGGTTCGACAATGATCCTTCCGCAGGTTCAACTACGGAAACCTTGTTACGACTTCTCATTCCTTTAAATAATAAGGTTCAGTGGACTTCTCGCGACGTCGCGGGCAGTGAACCGCCCATGTCACCGCGATCCGAACACTTTACCGGTTCATTCAATCGGTAGGAGGGACGGGCAGTGTGTACAAAGGGCAGGGACATAGTCAACGCGAGCTGATGACTTGCGCTTACAAGGAATTCCTCGTTCAAGACCAACAATTGCAATAATCTATCCCCATCATGATGAAATTTCAAAGATTACCCGGGCCTGTTGGCCAAGGCTATGGACTTGTTGAATACATCAGTGTAGCACGCGTGCGGCCCTATACATCTAAGGGCATCACAAAGTTGTTATTGCCTCAAACTTCCGTAGCCTAAAAGGCCGTAGTCCCTCTAAGAAGCTAGCTGCGGAGGGATACCTTCGCATAGCTAGTTAGCAGGCTGAGGTCTCGTTCGTTGACAGAATTAACCTGACAAATGGCTCCACCAACTAAGAACGGCCATGCACCACCACCCATAGAATCAAGAAAGAGCTCTCAGTCTGTCAATCCTTACTATGTCTGGACCTGGTAAGTTTCCCTGTGTTGAGTCAAATTAATCCGCAAGCTCCACTCCTGGTGGTGCCCTTGCGTCAATTCCTTTAAGTTTCAGCCTTGCGACTATACTCCCCCCGGAACCCAAAAACTTTGTTTTCGCATAAGGAGTCGACGGAATCCTAAAAGCAACATTCGCTGATCCCTAGTCGGCATCGTTTATCGGTGAGACTAGGATGGTATTTGATCATCTTCGAGCCCCCAACTTTCGTTCTTGATTAATAAAATATCCTTGACAAATGCTTTCGCAGTTGTTCGTCTTTCATAAATCCATGAATTTTACCTCTGACTATGAAATACGAATGCCCTCGACTATCCTTGTTAATCATTACTCCGATCCTTAAGGCCAACTCAATAGGATCGAAATCCTATAATGTTATCCCATGCTAATGTATACAGAGCGTAGGCTTACTTTGAGCACTCTAATTTCTTCGAAGTAACAGCGCTAGAGGCACGACCTAGCTAGTTAAGGCCAGGAGCTCATCGCCGACAGAAAGGATGAGACGACCGGTGCACACCTGAGGCAGACCGACCGACCCATCCCAAAGTCCAACTACGAGCTTTTTAACTGCAACAACTTAAATATACGCTATTGGAGCTGGAATTACCGCGACTGCTGGCACCAGACTTGCCCTCGAATGGATACTCGTTATGCTATTTAGATTGTACTCATTCCAATTACCGGACTCTTTGAGCCCGGTATTGTTATTTATTGTCACTACTTCCCCGTGTCAATATTGGGTAATTTGCACGCCTGCTGCCTTCCTTGGATATGGTAGCCGTTTCTCAGGCTCCCTCTCAGAATCGAACCCTAATTCTCTGTTACCCGTCACAACCATGTTAGGCCACTATCCTAGCATCCAAAGTTGATAGGGCTAAAATTTGAATGATGCGTCGTTGGCACAAGGGCCATGCGATCCGTCGAGTTATCATGAATCATCACAGCAATGGGTAGAGCCCTCGTCGACCTTTTATCTAATAAATGCATCCCTTCCAGAAGTCGCGGTTTGTTCCACGTATTAGCTCTAGAATTACTACGATTATCCGAGTAGTAGATACCATCAAACAAACTATAACTAATTTATTGAGCTATTCGCAGTTTCACAGTCTGAATTAGTTCATACTTACAAATGCATGGCTTAATCTTTGAGACAAGCATATGACTACTGGCAGGATCAACCAGGCAGCATTCCTCACCGACGCCGATGTCGCACGAGGCACATCGTCCCTAAGGGTCGACAGCTCGAGACGAGCGCACGACCATCGTACGTGATTATTGACGAACGCTGATTTCGGGTAAAAAAAGGCCAAGGATCCCATACCGTCATGGTGTGCTGCATCCGAGACATCGAGAGACGCTCCACGGGCCATGCGTGTTGTACTTGTTGGATTAAGCAGCGTAGAACACGGGACGTGCTTAGGGTTTTACCCCACATCATCCACGGAGGTAGATGCAAGGCAAAAGATGGACGATGTGACTTTAGACTGCCTTCTTTATGGGTACGCAACACAAGAAACCGACCAACCAACCAAGGCAACGTAAGCACTCGTCCCGCGAATGAAGAGGCAAGCACGGGCGGAGGTTGCTGCCCAAGCAGGGATCCAACCGACCCATACAAGCCTACCACCACTCACGCGCTATCACGTTCGCTATTCCTAGACCATCAAGCTGATAACTGCCCCTACCGTCTAGGCAAAGGAAGCCCTTCAGGTAGACAGAACCGGCGAGATGGCCCGAGAATGCACTACTAGGCATGAAGAATTTTTTAGGGACAGGGGATAGGAACGGCACGATATGCATGACTAGGCCGCACATCGCAAGCTTAAGAGCCTGCTTCGTGGTGCCCAAACAATCACCGAGTTCACGCACTTGAGATACCAACGGAAAGCGGACTTCCTGCCCATGCGGTACTTGGATCGCCACGACACTAGACCACATCTGTTGCATTACAACTTAGCGAGGACCATGGCATCGTATGCTAGATGATTCGCGCGTTGCGCAGGCCCGTGTGAACACACCGTGGGATGGCTTCGAGACAGCACGATGCTTGGATCGCCACAACATTGAAGCTCTAGCTATTGTCTCATCGCAACACTCGCATTGTCACTTAACGAAAGCCAAGGCCTTGTGCTAGGCGATTCGCGCATCGCGTAGTCCCCCACCTTCCCCGTATATGCACCCACATTCACGGAATGGGACAAGAAAACTTCCTGCCCACACGGTGCTTGGATCGCCACGACACTAGACTACGTCTGTCGCATTACGACTCAGCAAGGACCATGGCATCGTGGGCTAGGCGAATCGCGCATCGCATAGGCACGTCAGAACCCACCAGGGGACGGCTTCAAGGCCGCATGGTGCTTGGATCGCCACAACATTGAAGCATCAGCAATCGTCTCATCGCAACTCTCGCGTCGTTGCTTAACGAAAGCCAATGCCACGAGTGCTAGGCGATTCGTGCATCACGCTTGCCCCCACCATCCCCGAAGAGCCATCCAAGTCCACGCAATGCTTGGATCGCCACAACACTAGACCATAACCGTGGGCATCCACTCAGCAACGGCCATGGCTTTGTGTGCTAGGCAATTTGCGCATCGCGTAGGCCCAACAACACGTCGGGGGATTGAAATGTCCCCTAACATGTACCTAGCCAGCAGCACGGAGATGGCTAGTTTTATGCTTGGGCAACCACTTACCCCCTCACTAGCCATCCCAATGACTTCGATGGTGTTGCGGTACCAAGATGGATAATGAAGGGCTAGGGAAGCCACCACATTCCTTATTAGCCATCCTGGTGCAACGCCAATGGACATACGATGGGACGCGCCGGGGTTTGTTTTTTGCAAGGAATTTACCCATACTCGGGGCCGACACGAGGGCTAGGGACGAGGCGCCTCTCCTGCGTCGACCCCGCATCGTTTAAACGGGTTCGCAGGTCGTTCTGCCTTCGCAGGGTTTGACAATGATCCTTCCACAAGTTCACCTACAGAAACTTTGTTACGACTTCTCCTTCCTCTAAATGATAAGGCTCAGTGGACTTCTCGCGACGTCGAGAGCAGAGAACCGCCCACATCGCTGCGATCCAAACACTTCACCAGATCATTCAATCGGTAGGAGTGACGGGTGATGTGTACAAAGGGCAAGGATGTAGTCAACGCGAGCTGATGACTCACTCTTACTAGGAATTCCTCATTCAAGACCAACAATTGCAATGATCTATCCCCATCACGATGAAATTCAAAGATTACCCAGGCCTGTCTGTGACACCCCGATCCCTTTTGAGACCGGGAGTTCTATCAATCAAACTAATCACAACCCAAACCAAACCCGGGCAAAATTTTCAGGGAAAACGGACCGAGTCTCCCCTGTTTATAGGCGAAATGTAAAACCTGTAATAGCATATAAATGGACCACCACCGTGTCCAACCATACAACCACCTCAAGGCCAACCGAGCCTTGGTTCTCAACAATTAAACTCAGCAAATATACATACATTTCCAACTTTCAAACTAGCCTATCTCTTTTCATTTTTGACAAGCACATTCAATCTAGACAATTAAATCATACTAAGCTACTGCATAAAATAAACTATCATGACATTCTAACTCTTTTCCTCTAGACATTACAATCATACATTGAAATTAAGCTACATTAACTAAATACACAATCTAACTTATTAAACTACTTCAACAATCTAAAGAAACTTATATTACAATCCTTTTGACATTAAATACATATAATACATAAAAGCATACATCTTTACAACTTTGACAACTCAAGTCATACAGGCACGCAAGACAACACTTCAAACACGGACTTCCACGAAATCACGAACTTCCCAGCTAACATGGCATTTCCTGAAACGTGGTGGTGAGGAGTGAGTATACTCAACACGTATACTCAGTGAGGGCGAGACAGATATTGAGTGGGAGAGAAAGAAGATCGTGCAATGCAAAAAGGTACAGTTAAGCGATACAATCATTAAAAGGCATACAATATAAACAACAATACAATTAAACAACTAAAGAAAGCATTAACACAACCAATCAAAGCTATACCACACTTTGAAGGCTATGGTTCACTCGAGCGAGTAATGTACCGATCACGATTCCGATGACTTTAACGATGACGCGCCGGCCCAAACCACCTTATAACACCAGTTTGGAATACCCCGGAAGTATCCATCAACCTACGACCCAAAACTCCCTGGGAGGCAACCCAAGCGAGAAAAGGGAATAGCAGCGGAGCTAGAGCAACCAACACTAGCAACCCAAGGCTACCCAGAGAGGCCCATCACTCACGCGCGAGACACTATGCAATGCAGACTCGATACAAGGCGATAAACAAGATATCAAGCATTCTTAACAATGGATAGACATTTCAATCAACAACCAACTCTAACAAGCGGAATAAGCATTAGCAAGCATAACAAGAAATAATAAGCATTAACAAGCATTCTATTAGCAATATAATCATGAAACACACAAAATCACCAAAAATGCCCCAACCTTCAAAACGCCACTACTTTCAAACGAGCCACGAGTCTTGGAAACCGACTTCACCAATCCTCCTAGGTCACTATAAGGCACGTCT
This sequence comes from Ehretia macrophylla, assembly GCA_037974665.1. Classification (NCBI taxonomy): domain Eukaryota; kingdom Viridiplantae; phylum Streptophyta; class Magnoliopsida; order Boraginales; family Ehretiaceae; genus Ehretia; species Ehretia macrophylla. The sequence continues at coordinate 61,253,507 of CM075766.1, forward strand.
AGAGACTCTGAAACCCTACTTAACCCTGGAATTCGTGCAAAGCCCGGTTTTCCCCCTTTGCTCATTTGAACTATTATTATACCAACCAAACACCCAACCAACACCACGACCGCACCAAAAGTGCTTCCATGGGCTCCCGAAACAATGCCATCAAGCAAAACGGGAAAACGCTAAAGTCGACCTAAACGACCCCGACTTTCACTAAGCCGTTTTTCTCCGTTTTTCCATTACACATTCCAATTAAACCACACATTTAGGCATTCTAGCATACCTAGCACATTTCTACATCAACAGACAGCATAATGGGGCAACTTCAACGTTTCAAGGGTTTACTATTCACTAATTACTATTCATTAATCAATTTAAATTGCAATCTCAACATTTAACCGCAGAAAATGTTAAAAAGCTATAAATACATGTTCTACAATCAACAAGGAACATTCTTTAAGCAACAAAACGATTAAAACAACAATCTACGCATAAAATCTAAAAATCAAAGTTTAGATACAAAATTTTTAAATGCGCAAATTAGCATGAAACCCTCACCTCAGACGCTCCTAGACGCTAGGAAAACCTCGTAGAGTGCCTCGGAAACCACCCCGTGGAAGCCCTCGCGAAGAAATGAAGATTTGAAGTTGAATTTTCTTTTTTTTCTTCTCATTATTTTTCAGCCATGGCTGCTCTGTTTTTTCAGCTTTCTTTTTTTTTTGTTTTGTGTTATTTTAAGCTATTTAAAAGATAACAATGGTCAAAGGTCAAGCCCCCTTGGTCAAACCACTTAAGAATTGGTCAAATAACCTTATTTAATGCGTTTTAAAGCTAAAACAACTAACATAAATCCAATTCTAATTAAATACAACTTAAAACACTAAAATTAAAACACTAAATACTAGTTTTCATTATTTGTTGAGGACTAAAATTCATTTCCTAACTATCTCTCTCGAAATGCTATGCACTTTGCGACAATAAAAGAATAACGATTAAATCTCAAAGAATTTAAGAAATATATCATTTTTGGAAAGCATCATAGTTTAAAATTTACTCCGGTTCGGAGCTACTTTTCATTTAAGTGAAATCCGAGCATTTTAATGCCAAACAACCAAAACCGATTATTAAAATAATCAAAACAATCAAGGTAATCAATATTCATTTAAAATAATTAATCTAACTATTTCTAGAACATTTTAAAGAATTATGAAGTTAATGTTAAGTTACAAATGAACAAATAAATATAAACATGAAATCAAGTGCAATTAAATATCAACATTTAAGATGATACTTAATTAATCACAAGAGAATAAATTCGATTACTACATTTATTAGAAATAGGCAATAATCTTTTAATCAATTAATATAAATCCTTTTCGAATTCTTCCAAAAGAAATAGCAAAACAGTGAAAATTAGATGATTTAACTAATTAAACATTTAATCAAATGCAGTCAAGCGCAATTAAATGCATGCCGGGTTCGGGTTATCACATCCTCCCCCCCTTAAAACAATTGCGTCCCCGCAATTCTTCTTCCAATAGGACTCTGCATCATCTAAAATCCAACTCCGATAAATCTTCATCGGTTGCTGAGCAAGATAATATATAAGAATGCTCGTAGGAAATCCCAAATAGAAATTCCAATCAAGAATGCCGAGGAAATACCAACTACAGAGTGAAGCAAAGATACTGTAGATATCATCAATACCACATACTAATGGCAGGAAGAGTACCGAAGGAATACCCTATTTAAAAATCTTCAATAGAAGTCTAACAAGTACCAAATAAGAAAGTTAAGAGATAGCCAGAATAGATGCACCTCATGCAGTACTGACTACCGTAAATAGACCCTGCTGAAAGTTCTGTATAGGAAAATAGAGAAGAATACCAAAGGCCAACCTCTAAATGAAATCTTCCAATCACTGTGGTCCTACCGCAACATCTTAGTCAAACAGCAAATATAAATTCCCCTGAGTGGAAAGGCCGAAGGAGAAGCCGTAAACAGTACAAGATAATATGTCCAAGCAGAATTCCAAGTGTGTGATCTTCCAAAAAAAAAATGCCAATAAGGAAAATACTAGTAGAATGCCCAATAAGAACTCCAAAGTATACCGTAAGTAACATGAGATAAAGAGTCTGATAGGGATTCCAGTTACCAAACCAACTGAGGGATGCCAAAGAAAATACCCGAACAATGCTCCAGTAAGAAAGTACCAAGAATGGCCCAACAAGTAATACTAAATAAATGGCCACTAAGGATTCTAGAGAATGCCATTGAAGAATTTCCAATCAGGGATGCCAGTATCACACTAATAAAGATCAAGACACATATACTACAGATAATACTGTGCAGTAAGGCTGATTAAAATCCCAATAACCAAATCCACCAAGAAATGCCAACAGAAGTCCCCAAAGAATACCAAATAAGAAACCAAAGAATGCCACCAGACAACAACCAAATAGAATCCCAAAAGAAAGCTACTCTTTATGATTGCCAATCTCAAGGAAGAATCTTAGAAGTTTGCCAATAACTGAGCTCCAAAGACAAACACCAACTCCCAAATCAAGGCTAGTCAAATGCTATTCATTTCTTACCAATCCATACTCCTTGAAAAGCCAGCGGTGAGCCACTTTCTTCAGGGAAGGAAGAGGACTTACTTACCATTTCCATAGGACATGTACGAATGCCAATATATCACAGTTATACACATGCCTTATATTATTATGCAAACAAGTTTACAAAAGAGTTTATTCAACAAAGTCACTCAAGCACGACAATCAAGTCAAGCACAATAGAATCTATTCAAATCACGGTATAACCAATTCAAGACATCTAATACACACATTACATGCAATACTCCAAGCAAATAACAATCCACGAGATCAATTCGATTCACGATGCCATTTTGATAGGTCAATTCAATGCACAACTAGACACTTCACTTCACTTAGCACACAATTAACACATAACACATAACTATATCACATAGGAACACACATTCAGGTCAAGACACACAATCTCACATACAAGCATACACTTTCAAGACACACTTAACAAGCATACATTCAAGGGTCACTACCCACCAGACTGAGGACCCTGTCTCGGCTTATGAGCTAAACAAGCTCTGATACCACCTGTGACACCCCGATCCCTTTTGAGACCGGGAGTTCTATCAATCAAACTAATCACAACCCAAACCAAACCCGGGCAAAATTTTCAGGAAAAACGGACGGAGTCTCCCCTGTTTATAGGCGAAATGTAAAACCTGTAATAGCATATAAATGGACCACCACTGTGTCCAACCATACAACCACCTCAAGGCCAACCGAGCCTTGGTTCTCAACAATTAAACTCAGAAAATATACATACATTTCCAACTTTCAAACTAGCCTATCTCTTTTCATTTTTGACAAGCACATTCAATCTAGACAGTTAAATCATACTAAGCTACTGCATAAAATAAACTATCATGCCATTCTAACTCTTTTCCTCTAGACATTACAATCATACATTGAAATTAAGCTACATTAACTAAATACACAATCTAACTTATTAAACTACTTCAACAATCTAAAGAAACTTATATTACAATCCTTTTGACATTAAATACATATAATACATAAAAGCATACATCTTTACAACTTTGACAACTCAAGTCACACAGGCACGCAAGACAACTCTTCAAACACGGACTTCCACGAAATCACGAACTTCCCAGCTAACATGGCATTTCCTGAAATGTGGTGGTGAGGAGTAAGTATACTCAACACGTATACTCAGTGAGGGCGAGACAGATATTGAGTGGGAGAGAAAGAAGATCGTGCAATGCAAAAAGGTACAGTTAAGCGATACAATCATTAAAAGGCATACAATATAAACAACAATACAATTAAACAACTAAAGAAAGCATTAACACAACCAATCAAAGCTATACCACACTTTGAAGGCTATGGTTCACTCGAGCGAGTAATGTACCGATCACGATTCCGATGACTTTAACGATGACGCGCCAGCCCAAACCACCTTATAACACCAGTTTGGAATACCCCAGAAGTATCCATCAACCTACGACCCAAAACTCCCTGGGAGGCAACCCAAGCGAGAAAAGGGAATAGCAGCGGAGCTAGAGCAACCAACACTGGCAACCCAAGGCTACCCAGAGAGGCCCATCACTCACGCGCGAGACACTAGGCAATGCAGACTCGATACAAGGCGATAAACAAGATATCAAGCATTCATAACAATGGATAGACATTTCAATCAACAACCAACTCTAACAAGCGGAATAAGCATTAGCAAGCATAACAAGCAATAATAAGCATTAACAAGCATTCTATTAGCAATATAATCATGAAACACACAAAATCACCAAAAATGCCCCAACCTTCAAAATGCCACTACTTTCAAACGAGCCACGAGTCTTGGAAACCGACTTCACCAATCCTCCTAGGTCACTATAAGGCACGTCTAGAGACTCTGAAACCCTACTTAACCCTAGAATTCGTGCAAAGCCCGATTTTTCCCCTTTGCTCATTTGAACTATTATTATACCAACCAAATACCCAACCAACACCACGACCGCACCAAAAGTGCTTCCATGGGCTCCCGAAACAATGCCATCAAGCAAAACGAGAAAACGCTAAAGTCGACCTAAACGACCCCGACTTTCACTAAGCCATTTTTCTCCGTTTTCCCATTACACATTCCAATTAAACCACAAATTTAGGCATTCTAGCATACCTAGCACATTTCTACATCAATAGACAGCATAATGGGGCAACTTCAACGTTTCAAGGGTTTACTATTCACTAATTACTATTCATTAATCAATTTAAATTGCAATCTCAACATTTAACCGCAGAAAATGTTAAAAAGCTATAAATACATGTTCTACAATCAACAAAGAACATTCTTTAAGCAACAAAACGATTAAAACAACAATCTACGCATAAAATCTAAAAATCAAAGTTTAGATACAAAATTTTCAAATGCGCAAATAAGCATGAAACCCTCACCTCAGACGCTCCTAGACGCTAGGAAAACCTTGTAGAGTGCCTCGGAAACCACCCCGTGGAAGCCCTCGCGAAGAAATGAAGATTTGAAGTTGAATTTTCTTTTTTTTCTTCTCCTTATTTTTCGGCCATGGCTGCTCTGTTTTTTCAGCTTTCTTTTTTTTTTTTGTTTTGTGTTATTTTAAGCTATTTAAAAGATAACAGTGGTCAAAGGTCAAGCCCCCTTGGTCAAACCACTTAAAAATTGGTCAAATAAGCTTATTTTATGCGTTTTAAAGCTAAAACAACTAACATAAATCCAATTCTAATTAAATACAACTTAAAACACTAAAATTAAAACACTAAATACTAGTTTTCATTATTTGTTGAGGACTAGAATTCATTTCCTAATTATCTCTCTCGAAATACTATGCACTTTGCGACAATAAAAGAATAACGATTAAATCTCAAAGAATTTAAGAAATATATCATTTTTGGAAAGCATCATAGTTTAAAATTTACTCCGGTTCGGAGTTACTTTTCATTTAAGTGAAATCCGAGCATTTTAATGCAAAACAACCAAAACCGATTATTAAAATAATCAAAACAATCAAGGTAATCAATATTCATTTAAAATAATTAATCTAACTATTTCTAGAACATTTTAAAGAATTATGAAGTTAATGTTAAGTTACAAATGAACAAATAAATATAAACATGAAATCAAGTGCAATTAAATATCAACATTTAAGATGACACTTAATTAATCACAAGAGAATAAATTCGATTACTACATTTATTAGAAATAGGCAATAATCTTTTAATCAATAAATATAAATCCTTTTCGAATTCTTCCAAAAGAAATAGCAAAACAGTGAAAATTAGATGATTTAACTAATTAAACATTTAATCAAATGCAGTCAAGCGCAATTAAATGCATGCCGGGTTCGGGTTATCACACTGTCGGCCAAAGCTATAGACTCGTTGAATACATCAATGTAGTGCGTGTGCAGCCCAGAACATCTAAGGGCATCACAGACCTGTTATTGCCTCAAACTTTCGTGGCTTAAAAGGTCGTAGTCTTTCTAAGAAGCAAGCTGCGGATGGATACCTTAGCATAGCTTGTTAGCAGGCTGAGGTCTCATTCGTTAACATAATTAACCAAACAAATCTGTCCACCAACTAAGAATGACCATGCACCACCACCCATAGAATGAAGAAAGAGCTCTCAGTCTGTCAATCCTTACTATGTCTAGACCTGGTAAGTTTTCCCATGTTGAGTCAAATTAAGCCGTTGGCTCCACTCCTAGTGGTGCTCTTCTGTCAATTCCTTTAAGTTTCAGCCTTGCGACCATACTCCCCCCGGAACCCAAAAACTTTGATTACTCATAGGGTGTCGGCGGAGTCCTAAAAGCAAGATCCGTCGATCCCTGGTCGGCATCGTTTATGGTTGAGACTAGGAAGGTATCTGATCGTCTTCGAGCCCCTAACTTTCGTTCTTGATTAATGAAAACATCCTCGGCAAATGTTTTCACAGTTGTTCGCCTTTCACGAATCCAAGAATTTCACCTCTGACTATGAAATACGAATGCCCCCGACTGTCCTTGTTAATCATTACTCCGATCCCAAAGGCCAACTCAATAGGATCGAAATCCTAAAATGTTATCCAATGCTAATGTATACAGAGCGTAGGCTTGCTTTGAGCACTCTAATTTCTTCAAAGTAACAGTGCCGGAGGCACAACCCAGCCAGTTAAGGCCAAGAGCGCATCGTTGGTAGAAGGGACGAGACAACCGGTGTACACCTAAGGCGGACCGGCCGACCCATCCCAAAATCCAACTACGAGCTTTTTAACTGGAACAACTTAAATATACACTATTGAAGCTGGAATTACCGCGGTTGCTGGCACCAGACTTGCCCTCCAATGGATCCTCGTAAAGGGATTTAGATTGTACTCATTACAATTACCAGACTCTTTGAGCCCGTTATTGTAATTTATTGTTACTACCTCCCCGTGTCAGGATTGGGTAATTTGCTCGCCTGCTGCCTTCCTTGGATGTGGTAGCCGTTTCTCAGGCTCCCTCTCCGGAATAGAACCCTAATTCTCCGTCACCTGTTACCACCATGGTAGGACACTATCCTACCATCGAAAGTTGATAGGGCAAAATTTTGAATGATGCGTCGTCGGTACAAGGGCTGTGCGATCCATCGAGTTATCTTGAATTATCGCAGCAACGGGCAGAGCCCGCGTCGACCTTTTATCTAATAAATGCATCCCTTCCAAAAGTCGGGGTTTGTTGCACGTATTAGCTCTAGAATTACTACGGTTATCCGAGTAGTAGATACTATCAAACAAACTATAACTGATTTAATGAGCCATTTGCAGTTTCACAGTCTGAATTAGTTCATACTTACACATGCATGGCTTAATCTTTGAGACAAGCATATGACTATTGACAAGATCAACCAGGTAGCATTCCTCACCAACGCTGGCGTCGCACGAGGCATATCATCGTCTAAGGGTCGATGGCTCAAGACGAGTGCACGACCGTTGTATGCGATTAGTGACGAACGCTGATTTTGGGCAAAGAGAGGCCAAGGACCCCATACCGTCATGGTATGTCGCATCTGAGAGATCGAGCGATGCCCCACGGGCCACGTGTGCCGCACTTGTTGGAGTGAGCAGCGTGGAACACAGCACGTGCTTAGAGGTTCGCCCCACGTCGTCCGCGGAGGCAGACGCAAGGCAAAAGATGGACGATGTGACTTTAGACTACTTTCTTTGTAGGTGAGCAACACAGGAAACTGACCTATCGACTGAGGCAACGTAAGCACTCAGCCCGCAAATGAAGAGCCAAGCAAGGGCGGACGTCGCTGCTTAAGCAGGGATCCAACTGACCCACACAAGCCGACCACCACTCACACGCTATCACGTTCGCTATTCTTGGACCACCAAGCTGGTAACCGCCCCACCGTCTAGGCAAAGGAATCCCTTCGGGCAAACGAAACCGGCGAGGTGGCCCGATAATGCACCACTAGGCACGAAGAATTTTTTGAGGGACAAGGGACAAGAATGGCACAATGTGCATGACTAGGCCGCACATCGCAAGCTTAAAGCCTACTTCTTGGTGCCCGACCAAGCACTGAGTGCACGCACTTGAGATACCAACCAAAAGTGGACTTCCTACCCACGCGGTGCTTGGATTGCCATGACATTAGACCACGTCCGTCGCAATACGACTCAGCGAGGACCATGGCGTCATGTGCTAAGTGATTTGTGCATCGCGCAGGCCCGTGAGAACACATCATGGGACGGCTTTGAGGCAGCACGGTGCTTGGATCGCCATGACATTGAAGCATCAACAATTGTCTTATCGCAACGCTCGCGTCGCTGCTTAACGAATGCTAATGCCACGTCTGCTAAGCGATTCGCACATCACGCATGCACCCCACCGTCCCCTTGTATGCACCCGTATGCACGGAACGGGACAAGCAAACTACCTTCCTGCCCACGTGGTGCTTGGATCGCCACGACATTAGACCTCGTCCGTCGCATTATGACTCAGCGAAAACAATGGCGTCGTGTACTTGGCAATTCGCACATCACATAGGCACGTCAGAACCCACCGGGGGATGACATCAAAGCCGCATGGTGCTTGGATCGCCACAACATTGAAGCATCATCAATAGTCTCATCGCAACGCTAGTGTCGTTGCTTAATGAAAACCAATGTCACATATGCTAGCGATTTGCGCATCACGCTTGCCCTACCATCCCCCAAGAGCCATCGAAGCCCACGCGGTGCTTGGATCGCCACGATACTAGACCATGGCCACGTACATCCACTAAGCAACGGCCATGGCTTCGTGTGCTAGGCTATTCGCGCATCACGCAGGCCCAACGACACGTTGGGGGATGGGAATATCCCTTAACGTGTACCTGGCCAGCGGTACGGGGATGGCTAGTTTTGTGCTTGGGCAACTACTCACCCCCTTATTAGCCATCCTAATGACGTCGACAGTGTTGCTATCATTCCCCAACCCAACCCATAGAGGTTAGACTAGGGTGTGATCTAAACATTCATATCATTTCACGTACCTAGTCTAACCTCTATGAGTCGGGTTGGGGCGTGACACCTTAGAGAAATGGTATCAGAGCTTAGATTGCTTAAGTCAGGTTTAACTCTCAGACCATGGGTAGAAGCCCTAGCGTTATTGAGATGACTTGTTTATATGTGTTATTGTGTGACAATATCAATTGTGCCTTCTCTGTCTCTATGTGCTTATGTGATTAACATGTCTTAACTGTTTCGAGAATTGTGTGTCTATATAAAATTGTATGTTGCATACCTTATACATTAAATTCTTGTTTGTCGTATTCCAATAAATTGTGCATAATAATCTGTGCCTTGAGATGGCTGGCCCTAGTACCCGCAATACTAATAGGAGCGGTGAGCCCCAAGTGACCGGAGATGCTTATCAAACTAATCCCGTCATGGCTATGTTTAACATGATGGTGAATGCTATGGATCGCATGTCGCGAGTGATAGAACGTCAAGATGCGCTTGAAGCAAACAACAACAACAACAACAACAGGAATGATGGTAACAATGGGAGAAACAACAGAATGCGGGAGATCCTTGACTTTCGCTCGTCCAAATTCTACGGGGAAGCTGATGATGAAAACGCAGAGGCTTGGCTGTCTGAGATTGAAAGGATTTTTAGACCACTTGACTATACTGATGAAGAAAAGATTGAGTTCGCTGTGTTCCTGTTGCACGGGGATGCTGAGCATTGGTGGCACACTATTGAGTCACTTTAGGAAACTGATCATACACCTCGCTTGTGGGGTAATTTCGTTAAGGTATTCAAGGAGAAATACGTACCTGCAGTTTACAGGCAAAGGTGAATTGAGGAATTCATGCACTTGAACCAGGGTAACATGACGGTAGCCCAGTATGAGGCTCGTTTTGACCGACTGTCCCGCTATGCTCAATACATGGTCAATACCCCTGAGGCGAAGATGTGGAAATTTACGAATGGGTTGAGGCCAGAAATTCAGGACCAGTTGGCTTCGCATGACTTTACTACCTATTCTGCTCTCCTTGCTGCTGCCTCTCGAGTCGAGAAGAGGAAACTTGATAAAGCCGGTTCAAGCCAGCCGAACAAGAAACCATATCAGCCTCCAGGTCAACAGAGGAAATTCCAAAGTTAGAGTCGTAGTCAAGGCCAGAGCCAAAACAGACCAGCTAATAACTGTGGCCCGACTAAAGCACTATCAGCCTCTTCCACCCGCGGATCCACAGGAAGTTCACCTACTACGCAGACTGTCACCTGTTCTTACTGTAACAGGAAGGGTCACATCGAGGCCTAGTGTTGGAAGAAATCGGGACGATTTGTAGGGTGTGGCAACGATCAACACTAGGTCAAGGATTGTCCTATATGGCAAGGGGGACAAAATCATATTAAACTAGCTAGTAGAGGCAAGACTCTAGTTCCTCGAGTTCAGGCCCGAGCTTATGCTATTGAGTGTGAGGAGCTTCCACAGGAGACTGTTGTTGTTGAAGGTATATTCTTGATACTGAATCAACCTATTAGGGTGCTAATTGATCCAGGTGCTATTCATTCATTTATTACTCCCTTATGTGTGCAACGTGTGAAACTACGAGTTGTATGTTTGCCTTACGAAGTAGAAGTTGGTACTCCGATGGGTTCTAAACTTGTTACTAGCTCAGCTTGTAAAGCATGTAAAATCCAAATTAAAGATAGGGAATTCTCAGCCAATCTTATTGTATTACCCTTTCGAGACTATGAAGTCATCTTAGGGATAGACTGGTTGGCAAAGCATCACGTCCAACTAGATTGCCGGACGAAGATTGTAACATTCTAGATACCTGGTCAACCTGTAACACCCCGATCCCTCTTGAGACCGGGAGTTCTATCAATCGATCTAAACACAACCCAAATCCAAACCCGGGCATAATTTTTAGAGAAAACGGACGGAGTCTCCCCTGTTTCTAGGCAAAAAGAAAACCTGCGACAGCATATAAGTGGACCAATACCATGTCCAAACATTCAACCACCTCAAGGCCATCCGAGCCATGTTCTCAACAAGCAACCACAAGCAAATACACATACATTTGCAAGTACTAGACTATTCTAACTCTTCCTTTAAACAATACAAACATGTTTTGAAGTTAAGCTATACTAACTGATTACATAAACTAGCTTATCAATTCACCTCAACAACTTAGCTAGATTTAAATTACATTTCTTTTAACAATAAATACATACAACATATGAAAGCATATATCTTTACAACTTCGACACTCAAGCCACATAGGCATGCAAGACAACTCTTCAGGCACTGTCACGCCCCGACCCAACCCCCAAGCTAAAGGTTAAGTCCGGACCCGACACACGGACAGAGTCTCCCCTGTACCGTGGACATTCTGAAAACCTGTAAACACTTAAACAAGGTCCCAACAATGCAATACAGCTTTTCCCAATTAAACAACAAAGCTATAAGGCCATCCGAGCCTTATAGTGCACAATAATTCCAAAACACACAAGCATGCGAGAACTAGTTGACAGCATAGTCTTATAATCATAACATTCTAGGAATTCAATAAAGCAACTTAAGGGATAAGCATTCTACATCAACTATCCACTCCCAAGCATGCAAGGAAATAAGACAAGAATAAAAGTTATTACAGTTCGTAGACTTTCAAAGCTACAACCCATCCATCTAATCTTCAACTTATACAACAAGCATATACAAAGCCCTTGGGCTACAAAATAGTACACAAAGTAATCAGATGAGTCTTCCACAAAGCAACAAAATCATTAACCACCTCAAGTTATCAGACACAGCAACTAAGGTAAAGGCTCGATCTGAACTTCTTCTTCCTCAACTAAATCAACAAGCTGGGGATCACCCTCAGCGTCTCCTGAAACAGATATCGAGGTATGAGCAACCACTGTTGCCCAGTGAGGGATATAGTCCCGGGGCGTGCAATGCAACAGATAATACAATTACACAACAATAACACTTTATCAATTTAAGAATCAATGAAAACTTAAATAACCACACAATTAAAAGGATACATTTCAACAATCCCCTATACACCAATCTTCTCTGGTCTTCAATCACGATCCACGAACCACGAGCACGATCACGATAAGCCGGCATAACCCCAATCACTCCAGTGGGTGTACTCCGGATGTACCCTGAATCCTACGACCCAACATCCCCTGGCAATCTCCGGACCAGGCGAATGAGGGAATAGGGCACGGAGTTTGAATATCCACCGGCAAGCCCTCTGCCGCCCAGCCGATATTCAACACATCCGCCCCGACACTATGGTTGCGCAACCACTATGCAATGCACTCAACGATGGCAAGTTAACAACAATAATATAAGCATTAACACATATGAGGATCAACAAAGTAGGTTGACCTCGATACAATTAGGATAGAAGCAAGGATAGAAGCTAATAAGCAGTTTACAAATGAACTTATACCATATAAGCATAGAATCATTCCAAAAGCTCCAAATCAATTTAAAATCATATATAAACACTTAAGAAGCCCTGACATGGGTTTAGAAGTGTGAGACCACTTAAATTGTACCTAAACCCCTTTGTTTTTCGATCTATTTCTCTTCTAAACCAAAGTTAATGATGTCATTTCCAAAAGAAACTCTCCTAACCTTCTAACTAACCCCCAAGGTACCCTTTCAACCCTCGAACTCAATCAAATGCCCGCGTTTACCCCGAAAGCCCCAATTTCCCTCTTTTGGCTTTAAACCACACCTACATTGTCCGGGCTCCAAACAAGGGATATCAAGGCATCTATAGCACCTAGGTAGCCTAAGGAAACTAGAATTGAAGCCCGAATCCACCCGGAATCGCACTAACCCCGAAAGCCCCAACTTAAAGTCGGCTATTTTCCATTTTTAGGCGATTTAAGGGCAATGCAAGTGTACGGGGTTATTTAATTATCTTCACTAGCACCTAAGGCATCAATTAGAAGCATTAATTCAAGCCAATTCGAGCAATTACACAAAACCCTAGAAAAAAACGTCACTATTCACCCTAGAAATCAAACTAACGATTCTAACCGTTTAAATTGCGAAACGACGGTTCAAAAGTGTTCTCTAGCATTCATATAGATAGTATATTAGCATAGATAACATTTACAATGGCATTTAATCATATTTCCAACGATTCAAGAAATGAACAATTAGTTAAAAATGCAAAAACAAGACATGAAATCCCTCACCACTACGCGTAGGAACACCTAGGAGGCTTGAAGACACCCTAATCCACTTGCTCAAGGCTTGGCTTGGCTTGATTTGAAGAGTTGAAGATGGAAAAAAATGCTCCCAAAGGCAAAGAGGGCTGTCGGGTTTTTGGGGCTGCTGTTCAGCTTTTATTTTTTATTTTTTGTGTGATATATGAGCTAAAGTGTGATATAATAAGGGGTTGAGTTGAGGTGGGGTCCTTTGGGCGCTTGAGTGGTCTAATATAATACGCGTAGTAAGCTTGAAAAGCGAGTCTAAGGGGTGACACATTGGTTAACTAATTAAATCTATAAAGTTATTACGTAACACTATTCACTTGACTTCTAAAATTATTTTCTAAACGAGCCTTCCTAACGCCTTAAGCTCGAAAGCACATTTTTCCCACTACTTTTACAATTAATATGATTTAATAAAAATGCTAGTTAACTAATAGAAAGCATTTTAAAAACGGAGTGAATAGTAGTCACAAGTCAGTTAATAAGGCATAGAAGTAAATGCGCAAATAAGGGATGCAACAGTAGCTAAATGCATGGCAAATTCTCGGGCGTCACATCCTCTCCCCCTTAAACTAATTGCGCCCACGCAATTCTTACATGATTCGGCGAATAACTCCGGATACCGATCCCGCATCTGATCCTCTCTTTCCCATGTCGCATCCTCTACTCCATGATGATCCCACAGAACTTTAACCATCGGAATGCTTTTAGTCCTCAACTCCTGAACTTTCTGATCAACAATTCGAAGAGGTTTCTCGGTGTAGGTCAAAGTTTCACTGATCTCTAGCGGTTCCGGCTCAAGTATGTGAGAGGGATCTGGCTGATACTTCCGAAGCATGGAAACATGAAATACGTCATGAATTCGGCCCAGACTGGGAGGTAAAGCTAGACGGTAGGCCAAATCACCAACAGTTTCAGTTATCTCAAATGGTCCCACATATCGAGGACTGAGTTTACCTCCTTTACCATGCCGAATCAAACCCTTGCGAGGAGAAATTTTCAGAAATACTCGATCCCCTACAGTAAATTTCAGATCACGACGTCGTCTATCTGCATAACTCTTTTGCCGACTCTGTGCTGTAAGCATTCTTTTTCTGATAAGCTGCACCTGATCAATCATCTTGTTCATTTCAGGTAAAAGAGTAGGGTCGATAGTCTTCATCTCACCAACATCATCCCAGTAGAGAGGAGACCGACATTTACGCCCATACAGTGCCTCATAAGGTGCCATACCAATAGTAGCTTGATAACTATTGTTGTAGGCGAACTCTGCTAGTGGCAAATATTTCTCCCAACTTTTACCGAAGTCCAGAATGCAAGCCCGCAACATATCCTCAAGGATCAAGATAGTTCTCTCGGATTGACCATCTGTCTGAGGATGATAAGCTGTACTGAAATTCAAATTCGTGCCCAAAGCTTTCTGAATCTTCTGCCAGAACTGAGATGTGAATCTGGGATCTCTATCCGACACAATACTCTTTGGAATTCCATGAAGTCGGACCACGTTCTCTATATACAACTCTACCAGTTTATCAAGAGAATCAGACTTCTTTTTAGCAATAAAATGAGAAGTCTTGGTCAGTCTATCCACAATAACCCAGACTGAGTCGTTACCCCTCGAAGACCTCGGTAAATCGGATACGAAATCCATAGTTATATGATCCCATTTCCAAACAGGAATAGGCAAAGGCTGCAACAACCCTGCAGGTCTCTGATGTTCTGCTTTAACTTTCTGACAGGTAAGACATCGGGCAACATAGTCAGCAATTTCTCTCTTCATATTATTCCACCAGAAATTCTGCTTCAAATCTTTATACATTTTCGTACTGCCTGGATGGATAGTATATCTGGAACTGTGTGCCTCAGCAAGAATATCCTTCTTCAGAGTTGGATCATTCGGAATACAGATTCTACCTTTGAATTTGAGAATACCATCGTCGTGCAGTTTGAAATCCGACTCTCCCCCTTTAGAATTCTCTAAGACTTTCAACAATTGAAGATCAGCCTGTTGAGCTTCTCGAATCCTGGATAACAACAGAGATTGAATTTGCAAACTTGCAAATTGAATACCAGAATTTGAAGTACTAGGCTTCCATAAGCACAATTCTTCCATGAATTCCCAATTCTTGATAATCAAGCTGGCAACAGTAGCCTTTCGGCTCAAAGCATCAGCAACAATATTGGCCTTACCTGGAAGATAGTTAATAGTGCAGTTATAGTCCTCAAGTAATTCCAGCCAACGCCTCTGCCTCATGTTCAACTCTTTCTGTGAAAACAGATATTTCAAGCTCTTATGATCTGTAAAGATTTCAAACTTGTTGCCCCAGAGATAATGGCGCCATTTCTTTAATGCTACAATGATAGCTGCAAGCTCAAGATCATGAGTCGGATAGTTGAGTTCATAAGGCTTTAGTTTCCTGGAAGCATAAGCAATAACCCTGCCATTCTGCATCAATACACAACCCAGACCTTCCTTCGAAGCATCACTATAGATCATCAAATTATCATAACCCTCAGGTAAAGCAAGAATAGGAGCTGTAGTCAATCTCTTCTTCAATTCCTGGAAGCTGGCCTCACATTTATCATTCCAGTCAAATACTATTTTCTTCTGAGTAAGCTGAGTTAAAGGCCCTGCAATCTTAGAGAAATCCTTTACAAACCTCCGATAATACCCAGCTAAACCAAGGAAGCTACGAATCTCCGTGACAGTTTCAGGTCGTTTCCAAGATAACACAACTTCGATCTTCGCTGGATCAACAGAAATACCATCCTGCGAGATAATATGGCCAAGAAAAGCAACTTGCTTAAGCCAGAATTCACACTTGCTAAACTTTGCAAATAACCGATGCTCCTGAAGAGTTTGCAACACAATTCTGAGATGTTGTTCATGTTCCGCCTCAGATTTAGAATAAACAAGGATATCATCAATAAATATGACTACAAATTGATCCAGATAAGGACGGAATACCCTCTGCATTAAATCCATGAATGCAGCGGGAGCATTAGTAAGACCAAACGGCAAGACAACAAACTCATAATGGCCATATCGAGTTCTGAAGGCAGTTTTAGGAACATCATCTTTCTTAATCCTCAGTTGATAATAGCCCTGCCTCAGATCAAATTTAGAGAATACCCTGGCGCCTTGCAACTGATCAAACAACTCTTCGATTAAAGGCAAAGGATATTTATTTTTGATGGTTACCTGATTAAGACCCCGGTAATCGATGCATAGGCGAAGAGATCCGTCTTTCTTTTTAACGAAGAGAACTGGCGCACCCCACGGTGAAGAACTCGGCTGAATGAATCCCTTCTCAAGCAAGCCCTGCAATTGAACTTTCAATTCCTGCAACTCAGGTGGAGCCATTCTGTACGGAGTCCTAGAGATAGGTGAAGTCCCCGGCAATAAATCAATCATGAACTCTATCTCTCTATCAGGCGGTAACCCAGGTAATTCCTCAGGGAAGACCCCCGGAAACTCTCTCACGATAGGTACATCATTCAATTTCAGTTGATCCCCAGGTTGATTAATCAAATAAGCAAGATAAGCCTCACAACCCTTGCTCAATAATTTAGATGCCCTAATAGAAGAAATAATAGGAGTTCCCGTAGATTTTCTACTACCAACTATTTTAAGTACAGGCTGGTCAGGCATTTCTAGATACACAATCTTCTTTCTACAATCAAGCTGGGCATAATATTTACTTAACCAGTCCATCCCCAATATAATCTCAAAGTCATTGAAGGGTAGGATAATCAAATCAGCAGGAAAAACACGACCTTCAATAAATATGCTACATGCTCTGCAAATAGATCTAGTAACAAACTTCGGACCCATAGGAGTATAAACCACAATCTCATGCAACAGTTTATCATGTTTCAATTTAGCATTTTGTGCACAAGTAGGAGTAATAAAAGAATGCGAAGCCCCGGAATCAATTAAAACCTTAACTGATTGATCATTAAGAAGAAAAATACCTTCTACCACAGCGGTAGTGTCCGGAAGCTCCTCGGCATCCAAAGCAAATACTCGGGCCTGGCCTCGTGGTGGTGGTGCTGCAGCTGGGGCCCTGGTCTGAGAGTTCTGAGCTGATGTCTGACCCCTAGGGTTCTTAAATTTCTGACAGTCTTTAACCCTGTGCTGATCACTGCCGCAACCTGTACACTTGTTATGTTTCTTCCAACAAACATCCTCAGTGTGACCCTGACGCTGACAGAAGCTGCACTGCTGGTGACGTCTTGCAACAGTGCCTCTCGAAGGAGCTCTGTAAGTAGAGGTAGCTGAACTACCCTGCTGCGAACGGGAAACTGCTGGACGGAACTGACTCTGAGTCTGACTCTGAACTGGTCGTGCCTGAGTCTGAGTAGGCCCTGTGTAACTCTGAGTCTGTCTCGGCTGCGAACTCTGCCCAACTGATACAGCCTGCCCCTGGTACCCTTGACTCTGAGACTGAAACCGTTTACTCGATTGACTGGTCTCGGCTAATACATCGGCTTTCCGTTTCTCATATCTCGAGGCAGCTCGGACTACTGCAGCATAGTTAGGAAAATCATTTGAAGACAAGTTCAGCATAATATCTCTCCTCAAACCCATGATGAACCTCTGAATCTTCATGTCCTCCGGCTGAATTAAAGCTGGTGCATAACGGGAAAGCCGGGTAAAAGTAGCCTCGTATTGATCTACCGTCATACTTCCCTGCCTCAAGTTTATGAACTCAGTCTGTCGCCTTTCGCGGGCAACTACCGATATATACTTGCCTCGAAATTCTCGGACAAACTCGGCCCACGAATGATGCCCTCCCTCACCTCCCCATTTCTCACTGATGGTATTCCACCAATCTTCAGCATCACCCTCGAGAAGGAAAGTAGCATAAGTAATCTTCCTGTCATCATGGCACTCCAATATCGCTGCTACTCTCTCGAACTTTCTTAGCCACATTTCAGCTTTCATATCGTCCGGCTCCCCAAAGAAAGTATAGGCCCCATGATGTATAAACCGATCATACAGATTCCCTCCGGTAGGACCACTACCTCCGGCTCTCGCAGCCTGATTACCTGCAACGACCCCTGGCTGACCCTGTTGTGTAACAAACTGGGCAATAGTATTCATAGCTGTGGCCATCGTGGCCAAGATCTGTGCAGTGCTCGGCTCTTGAACCTGCGGTGCATTTTCGGCCACCTCAGCTTCTTGCCCTTGTACCCCCTCGGGTTCTCCACCAACATTCGGATTATCAGCACGACGGCGAGGCCCCATCTCGAATAGCTAGAATGCAAAGTATTATGACAGGTATATATATGTATATATGCAATTTATAAGTAAACACATAAAGAAAAGTCCAATTAGATTCACATAAAGTCAAGTGCATAGAAGTTCAAATAAATATTCCACATTCTTGAAGTAAACATAAATCACTAGATCATACTTGACATTCTAAACTCTTGATATTCTATTTCCATGCTAGCATGTTCATTCCTTATTCAAATTTCACTTAGGTCAATCAAAATCAAGGACTCATGTATTCACAAAGTCACATAACAAATCTCTACCCACAGACCGAGAAATTTAACCCGGCTTCATGCAATCTATAGCTCTGATACCACTTAAATGTCACGCCCCGACCCAACCCCCAAGCTAAAGGTTAAGTCCGGACCCGACACACGGACAGAGTCTCCCCTGTACCGTGGACATTCTGAAAACCTGTAAACACTTAAACAAGGTCCCAACAAGGCAATACAACTTTTCTCAATTAAACAACAAAGCTATAAGGCCATCCGAGCCTTATAGTGCACAATAATTCCAAAACACACAAGCATGCGAGAACTAGTTGACAGCATAGTCTTATAATCATAACATTCTAGGAATTCAATAAAGCAACTTAAGGGATAAGCATTCTACATCAACTATCCACTCCCAAGCATGCAAGGAAATAAGACAAGAATAAAAGTTATTACAGTTCGTAGACTTTCAAAGCTACAACCCATCCATCTAATCTTCAACTTATACAACAAGCATATACAAAGCCCTTGGGCTACAAAATAGTACACAAAGTAATCAGATGAGTCTTCCACAAAGCAACAAAATCATTAACCACCTCAAGTTATCAGACACAGCAACTAAGGTAAAGGCTCGATCTGAACTTCTTCTTCCTCAACTAAATCAACAAGCTGGGGATCACCCTCAGCGTCTCCTGAAACAGATATCGAGGTATGAGCAACCACTGTTGCCCAGTGAGGGATATAGTCCCGGGGCGTGCAATGCAACAGATAATACAATTACACAACAATAACACTTTATCAATTTAAGAATCAATGAAAACTTAAATAACCACACAATTAAAAGGATACATTTCAACAATCCCCTATACACCAATCTTCTCTGGTCTTCAATCACGATCCACGAACCACGAGCACGATCACGATAAGCCGGCATAACCCCAATCACTCCAGTGGGTGTACTCCGGATGTACCCCGAATCCTACGACCCAACATCCCCTGGCAATCTCCGGACCAGGCGAATGAGGGAATAGGGCACGGAGTTTGAATATCCACCGGCAAGCCCTCTGCCGCCCAGCCGATATTCAACACATCCGCCCCGACACTATGGTTGCGCAACCACTATGCAATGCACTCAACGATGGCAAGTTAACAACAATAATATAAGCATTAACACATATGAGGATCAACAAAGTAGGTTGACCTCGATACAATTAGGATAGAAGCAAGGATAGAAGCTAATAAGCAGTTTACAAATGAACTTATACCATATAAGCATAGAATCATTCCAAAAGCTCCAAATCAATTTAAAATCATATATAAACACTTAAGAAGCCCTGACATGGGTTTAGAAGTGTGAGACCACTTAAATTGTACCTAAACCCCTTTGTTTTTCGATCTATTTCTCTTCTAAACCAAAGTTAATGATGTCATTTCCAAAAGAAACTCTCCTAACCTTCTAACTAACCCCCAAGGTACCCTTTCAACCCTCGCACTCAATCACCTGCCCGCGTTCACCCCGAAAGCCCCCATTTCCCTCTTTTGGCTTTAAACCACACCTACATTGTCCGGGCTCCAAACAAGGGATATCAAGGCATCTATAGCACCTAGGTAGCCTAAGGAAACTAGAATTGAAGCCCGAATCCACCCGGAATCGCACTAACCCCGAAAGCCCCAACTTAAAGTCGGCTATTTTCCATTTTTAGGCGATTTAAGGGCAATGCAAGTGTACGGGGTTATTTAATTATCTTCACTAGCACCTAAGGCATCAATTAGAAGCATTAATTCAAGCCAATTCGAGCAATTACACAAAACCCTAGAAAAAAACGTCACTATTCACCCTAGAAATCAAACTAACGATTCTAACCGTTTAAATTGCGAAACGACGGTTCAAAAGTGTTCTCTAGCATTCATATAGATAGTATATTAGCATAGATAACATTTACAATGGCATTTAATCATATTTCCAACGATTCAAGAAATGAGCAATTATTTAAAAATGCAAAAACAAGCCATGAAATCCCTCACACTACGCGTAGGAACACCTAGGAGGCTTGAAGACACCCTAATCCACTTGCTCAAGGCTTGGCTTGGCTTGATTTGAAGAGTTGAAGATGGAAAAAATGCTCCCAAAGGCAAAGAGGGCTGTCGGGTTTTTGGGGCTGCTGTTCAGCTTTTATTGTTTTTTTATTGTGTGATATATGAGCTAAAGTGTGATATAATAAGGGGTTGAGTTGAGGTGGGGTCCTTTGGGCGCTTGAGTGGTCTAATATAATACGCGTAGTAAGCTTGAAAAGCGAGTCTAAGGGGTGACACATTGGTTAACTAATTAAATCTATAAAGTTATTACGTAACACTATTCACTTGACTTCTAAAATTATTTTCTAAACGAGCCTTCCTAACGCCTTAAGCTCGAAAGCACATTTTTCCCACTACTTTTACAATTAATATGATTTAATAAAAATGCTAGTTAACTAATAGAAAGCATTTTAAAAACGGAGTGAATAGTAGTCACAAGTCAGTTAATAAGGCATAGAAGTAAATGCGCAAATAAGGGATGCAACAGTAGCTAAATGCATGGCAAATTCTCGGGCGTCACAGGCACGAACTTTCACGAAATCACGAACTTCCAGCTAACATGACATTTCTTGAAATTTGGTGGTGAGGAGTGAGTATACACAACACGTATACTCAGTCAGGGCGAGACATATATCGAATTGGAGACAAAGAAAGTCGTGCAATGCAAATAAGATAGTTAAGCAATATAACTGATAAATAAGCAATCAAGACAAACAATCAATACAATAAGCAATTATTGAAAGCATTAACACAACCATTCAAAGCTATACCACACTCTGAAGGCTATGGTTCACTCATACGAGCAATGTACCATTTCACGAGCGATACATCAATCTCGAGCTTGATGTTGACAACGATGACAATAAGCGTGCAACCACCTTATAACACCAGTTTGGAATACCCCGGAAGTATCCATCAATTCTACGACCCAAATCTCTCTGCGAGGCAACCCAAGCGAGAAAAGGGAATAGGACACAGAGCTAGGGCAACCAACACTAGCAACCCGAGGCTACCCGGAGAGGCCCATCACTCACGCCCTGACACTATGCAATGCAAGACTCGATACAAGGCGATAAACGAGCGATAGCACAACAATACAGAATAGAGGAGATAAATGAGATATCAAGCATTATTCAACAATTGTTAAACATTTCAATCAATAATCAACTCTAACAAGCGTAATAAGCATTAACAAGCATTTACAATCAAATAAGTAACAAGAACAACACCAACTAACATTATCAAGCAATAACAAGTATTCTATACGCATTATAAGCATTCTATAGGTAACATAAGCATTCTATAAGCAATATAAACATTCTATAAGCAATATAAACATTCTATAAGCAAGATACTATGAAAACACAAAAAATCACAAAAATGACCTCAACTTTCAAAACACTACTACTTTCAAACGAGCCACGAGTTTTGGAAATCGACTTCGCCAATCCTCCTAGGTTACCATAAAGCACGACTAAAGACAACAAAACCCCACTTTACCCTAGAATTCCCGCAAAGCCCCGATTTTTCCCTTTGCTCGTTTGAACTACAACTACCTCAACCGATTACCCAACTAATGTCACAACTACACCAAAAGTGCTTCCATGACCTCCCGAGACAATGCCATCACGCAAAACGATAAAATGCCAAACTTGACCTAAACGACCCCAACTTTCACTAAGCCGTTTTTCTCCGTTTTTCCATTACACATTCCAATTAAACCATACATTTAGACATTCTAGCATATCTAGCACCTTCCTACATCAACAGAATGCATAACGGAGCAACTTCATCGAAACGAGGGTTTACTATTTACTATTTACTATTCAATTAAAAATTTATATTTCAATTTCGATATTCAACTGCAGAAAATGTTAAAAAACTATAAATACATGTTCTACGATTGCTAGGGAACATTCTTTAAGCCTTAAAACGATTTAAATAACAATATACGGATAAATCCAAAAAATCAAAGTTAATACACAAAATATTCAAATGTGCAAATAACGATGAAACCCTCACCTTACACGCTCCTAGACGCAAGGAAAACCTCCTAGGATGCCTTGGAAACCACCCCGTGCAAGCTCATGCGAAGAATCGAAGATTTGAAGGTTGAAATGTTTTTTTTTCTTTGGATTTTCGGCCCTGCCTTTTTCTGTTTCAGCTTTGTTTTTTTTTTGGTGCTATTTAAGCTATTAAAAGGATGACACAAGGTCAAATGGTCAAAGCTTTGGTCAATGTTCACTTAAGTTGGTCAATCAAGCTTATTTCATGCATTTTAGGGCTAAAACAAGTAACATAAATCCAATTCCAGTTAAATACAACTTAAAATACTAAAATTAAAACACTAAATACTAGTTTTCACTATTTGTTGAGTACTAGGAACCGCTCTCTAACTGTCGCTCTCGATATGCAATGCACGTTGCGATAACAAAGAAGTAACAATTAAATCTCAAAGAATCTAAGAAATATATCATTTTTGGAAAGCATCATAGTTTAAAATTTACTCCAGCTCGGAGCTACTTTCCTCATTTATTTGAAATCCGAGTGATTTTAATGCAAGACAACCAAAACCGATTATTAAAATAATCAAAACAATCAAGGTAATCAATATTCATTTAAAATAATTAATTTAATTATTTCTAGAATATTTTAAAGAATTATGAAGTTAATATTAAGCTACAAATGAAAGTTAATATAAACACGTAGTCAAATACAATTAAACCCTAACATTTAAGATGACACTTAATTAATCACAAAAGAATAAATTCAATTACTATAATTATTAGAAATAGATAATAATCGTTTAATTATTCAATATACAACTACTAAATGCTTCCAAGAGAAATATTAAAATAGTGCAAATTGGTTGATTTAACTAATTAAACATTTAATCAAATGCAGTCAAGTGCTATT
Organism: Ehretia macrophylla; assembly: GCA_037974665.1. Lineage (NCBI taxonomy): Eukaryota > Viridiplantae > Streptophyta > Magnoliopsida > Boraginales > Ehretiaceae > Ehretia > Ehretia macrophylla. Next base: position 61,277,271 of record CM075766.1, read on the forward strand.
AAATGCATGCTGGGTTCGGGTTATCACATCCTTCCCCCACTAAAACAATTGCGTCCTCGCAATTCTTCTTCCAATAGAACTCAACATCATCTGAAATCCAATTCTGACTAATCTTCATCGGTTGAAGAATCCCGTTTACATGAATATCGAAGAAGAATAAAATTCCAACCAAGAGCGCCGAGATAATACCAATAAAGACTAAAGCAAAGATACTGTAGATGTCATTAATACCACACAAGAACAACAAGAAGAATACCCCACGCACGAATCTCGAATAGAAGTCCAACTATTACTGCCCGAGAATTCCCAAGCAAGAAGCCAAATTAAAGCTCAAACAAAGGTTCCATCTAGAGGTCCAAAGAAGTACCCCGCTAGTCATGAATTTCATAGAAGAATTCCCTGTTAAGAGTGCTTAAGAAAATACCAAGAAACCCAATCAAATATACTTCCAAATTTCCAAAGAAGCGTTCCAAATAATAACCCCATGGGACAACCAATTAGATTCCGAGTTTTGCTATCAAATGCTAAGAGGAATGTCAAAGGAAATAGTAGAGAAAATATAATGTGCCCAATAAGACGACCAAGTTGAATAACAAACATAGTTTCCCAGATGGATGAAAACTCCAAGGATAAACACCGAACTGGTGAACAATATACCGAGACCAAACTCTGAGGCCTCTTCACTGTTTGCCAAGTGAGAACTTCATACAACTTTGCCAATAAGGAAAATACCAATAGAACGTCCAATAAGAATTTCAAAGAATACCATAAGTAGTATTATACAATAAGTCTGATAGGAACTCCAAATACCAAACCTACTGAGGAACACTGAAGAAGATATCTGAAACAATGCTCCAATAAGAAAGTAGCCAAGTTTGCCCAATAAGTAAATACTAAATAAATGGCCACTAAGGATCCTAGAGAATGCCATTGAAGAATTTCCAATAAGGGATGCCAATGTCACACCAATAAAGACCGAGACACATATACCATAGATATTATTGTGTAGTAAGGCCGATTGAAATCCCAATAGCCAAATCCACCGAGAAATGCCAACAGAAGTCTCCAAAGAATACCCATTAAGAAAACCAAAGAATACTCCAAAGAATAACCAAATAAAACCCCAAGAGAAAGCTACTCTTTCACAACGGTTAAGCACAGAGGAGGACCATAGAGATTCGCCAATAACCGAGCTCCAAAAGCAAACACCAATTCCCAAATAAAGGCTAGTCAAATGCCATTCATTTCCTGCCAATCCATACACCTTGAAAGGCCAGCTGTGAACCACTTTCTTCAGGGGAAAAAGAGGACTTACTTACCATTTCCACGGGACATGTATGAATGCCAAGATATCATATTTATTCACATGCCTTAAACTATTATGCAAGCAAGTTTACAAAAGAGTTTATTCAACAAAGTCACTCAAGCACGACAATCAAGTCAAGCATAACATAATCAATTCAAATCACGGCATAACCAATTCAAGACGTTCTATACACACATTACAAGTAATACTTCAAGAAAATAACAATCCACGAGGTTGATTCGATTCACGATGCCAATTCAATAGGTCAATTCAATGCACAACTAGACACTTCACTTCACTTAGCACACAATTTACACATAACACATAACTATAGCACATAGGAGTACACATTCAGGTCAAGACACACAATCTCACATACAAGCATACACTTTCAAGACACACTTAACAAGCACACATTCAAGGATCACTACCCACCAGACCGAGGACCCTGTCTTGGCTTATGAGCTAGACAAGCTCTGATACCACCTGTAACACCCCGATCCCTCTCGAGACCGGGAGTTCTATCAATCGATCTAAACACAACCCTAATCCAAACCCGAGCATAATTTTTAGGGAAAACGGACGGAGTCTCCCCTGTTTCTAGGCAAAAAGCAAACATGCGATAGCATATAAGTGGACCAATACCATGTCCAAACATTCAACCACCTCAAGTGTAACGCCCCGATCCCTCACGAGACCGGAGGCTCTAATGACCATGCTATTCTCAACCCAATACCAACCCAGTCTCAAAATTTTAGGGAAAAACGGACAGAGTTTCCCCTGTACTAAGGACATTCTGAAAACCTGTAAACTCTCAAATAAGGTAACTACAAGGTAAACAAACTTTTTATGACTAAATATTTAAAGATTCAAGGCCATCCGAGCCCTGAAGCAAACAATAGTTCCAAAACCACACAAGCATGCAAGTAACATTGTTTACAACATAATCTAATAGCCATGACCTCCTAGGATAACATTAAAACATACTTAGAAGATAAAACATTCTACTTTAAGCCATTCACTCCCAAGCATGCAAAGTGAATAAAAGCAGAAACACAAGTTATTACAAGACATAGGTTCTCAAATCTACACCACAACCAACTATCCTTCAACTTATTACAGTAACCAATATAAACAAAGCCCTTAGGCCACAAATTAGATACACAAATACCAAATAGAAACAAGAAGGCACAGCCACTGCAGAACAACACACAGCAACTAGGGCAACTCCTCCAACTACGCCACCTGAAACATGTTAGCGAGGTATGAGCAACCACTGTTGCCCAGTGAGGGATAAGGTCCCGGGGCGTGCAATGCAACAGATAAAACAGTTATACAACAATAACACTTAACAATTAAAGAAACAATGATAACTTAAATAACCACACATTTAAAAGGATACATTTCACTCAATCCCCTATACACCAATCTTCACTGGTCTTCAATCACGATCCACGAACCACGAGCACGATCACGATGAGCCGGCATAACCCCAATCACTCCAGTGGGTGTACTCCGGATGTACCCCGAATCCTACGACCCAACATCCCCTGGCAATCTCCGGACCAGGCGAATGAGGGAATAGGGCACGGAGTTTGAATATCCACCGGCAAGCCCTCTGCCGCCCAGCCGATATTCAACACATCCGCCCCGACACTATGGTTGCGCAACCACTATGCAATGCACTCAACGATGGCAAGTTAATAACAATAATATAAGCATTAACACATATGAGGATCAACAAAGTAGGTTGACCTCGTTGCAATTAGGATAGAAGCAAATATAGAAGCTAATAAGCAGTTTACAAATGAACTTATACCAAATAAGCATAGAATCATTCCAAAAGCTCCAAATCAATTTAAAATCACATATAAACACTCAAGAAGTCCTGACATGGGTTTAGAAGTGTGAGACAACTTAAATTGCACCTAAACCCCTTTGTTTTTCGAACTATTTCTCGTCTAAACCAAAGTTAATGATTTCATTTTCAAAGGAAACTCTCCCAACCTTCTAACTAACCCCGAAGATACCCTCTCAACCCTCTAACTCATTCAAATGCACGCGATTACCCCGAAAGCCCCAAATTCCCTCTTATGGCTTTAAACTACACATACCTTATCCGGGCTTCAAACAAGGGTTATCAAAGCTTCTATAGCACCTAGGTAGCCTAAGAATACTAGAAGTGAAGCCCGAATCCACCCGGATTCGCATGAACCCCAAAACTCCTTTGTTAAAGTCGGCTATTTCACGTTTTATGCGATTCTAGAGCAATTCAAGTGCACGGGGCTATTAGACTACCTTCATTAGCACCTAAGGCATCTATTAGAAGTGTTGAATCAAGCTAATACGTGCAATTACATAAAACCCTAGAAAAACGTCACTATTCATCTCATAAATTCAAATGACGATTCCAACCGTTTAAAATGCGAACTAATAGCTCAAATGTGTTCTCTAGCACTTATATACAAGGTATAATAGCATAGATAAGCTTTGCAATAGCATTTGATAACATTTTCAACAAATCAAGAAAAATGTAACATTTTAGATATGCATAAAAAGTCATGAAAACCCTCACCAATTGCGCGTAGGAACTCTCGGGAGGTTAGCAAACACCCTAAACTACTTGCTCCTAGCTTGGCTTGGCTTGGCTTGAAGATTTGATGAGCAAAATCCTCTCATTCTCCTCCTACACTATTCTCGGATTTGCTACAGTAAAATTCAGCACTTTTTTGTTTTGATTTTTGCTAGTTATGATATAAGGTGAGTTGTTTGAGGGGTATATAAGCTTAGGTGAGTTGTTTTAATTTAAGTGTATGGTCAAAATGTGAGTCAAGCTAGTTAGAAACAAGTCCTAAGCGTAATTTTAATGTTAGCTAATTAAACTCCAAGTTGGTTACGTAACACTATTCATTCAACTACAAAAATCATTTTCTAAACGAGCCCTCCTAACGCTTCTAGCTCAAATGCACATTTTTCTCATTACTTTGACAATTAATATGATTTAATAAAAATGCTAATTAACTAATAGAAAGTAGTTTAAAAACGGAGTGAATAGTAGTCACAAAGTCAGTTAATAAGGCATAGAAGTAAATGCGCAAACAAGGGATGCAACAGTAATTAAATGCATGGCTAAATCTCGGGCGTTACATCCTCTCCCCCTTAAACTAATTGCGTCCACGCAATTCTTCTTCACAAGAGAACATCTGCATCAACTGAAAACCAACTCTGATTATTCGTCATCAGTTGCTAAGCAAGAATACCATATACGAATTCTCGTGGAAGCTCATTAAGAAATCCCAGTAGTATTGTCTGTGAACCTCACGTAATAAGGCCAAATAAAGGCTCCAATAGAGACGCTACTTCGAAATCCAAATAAGAATCCCGCTGGTACGAATACCATAGAAGAATAGAATCCCAACTAAGAGCGGAGAGAAAATACCAATAAAAGTTCCGAGCAGGAGTATTGTAAATAATACCAGATAATAAGGCTAAAAGAATCCCATATACCAATTCTTCTGAGAGATGCCGACAAAAGAATACCAAATGAATAGCTGATAAGAAAATACCAAGAATATACTCCAGAGAACTGTCATATAGAAACCCCAAAAGAAGCTACTCATTTATGACCGCTAAGCACTGAAGAAGGCCTTAGAAGAATCCCAATAACTGAGCTCCAATTATATCCACCAATTCCCAAATAAAGGCTGATTAATTGCCTCTCATTTCTGCTAATCAACATAATTTGGAAGGCCTGCCACTAATCACCTCTCTTTAGGGGAGGAAGGAGTTTTTCTTACCATTCGACGGGTTATGTATGCATGCCAAACAATTGCATATGTATAATCATTCTTTAAACAATTACGCAAACATGTTAATAAAAAGAGTTTGTGAAACAGTGTAATCATCAAAGTCACTCAAGCACGATAATCAAGTCAAGCATAACACAACTCAATCAAAGACATTCAAATACACACATTACAAGCAACAGTTCAAGCATTTAATAATTCACAAAGTCAATTTGATGCATAACTAGCCACTTTGCTTCACCTTGCACACATTTAGCACGTAACATATAATTATATCACATAGGTGCACACATTCAATACCAGACACACAATCAAACATGCAGGCATACACTTTTAAGACACACACTTAATCAAGCACACACGCAAGGGTTACTACCCGACAGGCCGAGGACCCTGTCCCGGCTTAGAGCTAACTAAGCTCTGATACCACCTGTAACGCCCCGATCCCTCACGAGACCGGAGGCTCTAATGACCATGCTATTCTCAACCCAATACCAACCCAGTCTCAAAATTTTAGGGAAAAACGGACAGAGTTTCCCCTGTACTAAGGACATTCTGAAAACCTGTAAACTCTCAAATAAGGTAACTACAAGGTAAACAAACTTTTTATGACTAAATATTTAAAGATTCAAGGCCATCCGAGCCCTGAAGCAAACAATAGTTCCAAAACCACACAAGCATGCAAGTAACATTGTTTACAACATAATCTAATAGCCATGACCTCCTAGGATAACATTAAAACATACTTAGAAGATAAAACATTCTACTTTAAGCCATTCACTCCCAAGCATGCAAAGTGAATAAAAGCAGAAACACAAGTTATTACAAGACATAGGTTCTCAAATCTACACCACAACCAACTATCCTTCAACTTATTACAGTAACCAATATAAACAAAGCCCTTAGGCCACAAATTAGATACACAAATACCAAATAGAAACAAGAAGGCACAGCCACTGCAGAACAACACACAGCAACTAGGGCACCTCCTCCAACTCCGCCCCCTGAAACATGTTAGCGAGGTATGAGCAACCACTGTTGCCCAGTGAGGGATAAGGTCCCGGGGCGTGCAATGCAACAGATAAAACAGTTATACAACAATAACACTTAACAATTAAAGAAACAATGATAACTTAAATAACCACACATTTAAAAGGATACATTTCACTCAATCCCCTATACACCAATCTTCACTGGTCTTCAATCACGATCCACGAACCACGAGCACGATCACGATGAGCCGGCATAACCCCAATCACTCCAGTGGGTGTACTCCGGATGTACCCCGAATCCTACGACCCAACATCCCCTGGCAATCTCCGGACCAGGCGAATGAGGGAATAGGGCACGGAGTTTGAATATCCACCGGCAAGCCCTCTGCCGCCCAGCCGATATTCAACACATCCGCCCCGACACTATGGTTGCGCAACCACTATGCAATGCACTCAACGATGGCAAGTTAATAACAATAATATAAGCATTAACACATATGAGGATCAACAAAGTAGGTTGACCTCGTTGCAATTAGGATAGAAGCAAATATAGAAGCTAATAAGCAGTTTACAAATGAACTTATACCAAATAAGCATAGAATCATTCCAAAAGCTCCAAATCAATTTAAAATCACATATAAACACTCAAGAAGTCCTGACATGGGTTTAGAAGTGTGAGACAACTTAAATTGCACCTAAACCCCTTTGTTTTTCGAACTATTTCTCTTCTAAACCAAAGTTAATGATTTCATTTTCAAAGGAAACTCTCCCAACCTTCTAACTAACCCCCAAGGTACCCTCTCAACCCTCTAACTCATTCAAATGCACGCGATTACCCCGAAAGCCCCAAATTCCCTCTTATGGCTTTAAACTACACATACCTTATCCGGGCTTCAAACAAGGGTTATCAAAGCTTCTATAGCACCTAGGTAGCCTAAGAATACTAGAAGTGAAGCCCGAATCCACCCGGATTCGCATGAACCCCGAAACTCCTTTGTTAAAGTCGGCTATTTCACGTTTTATGCGATTCTAGAGCAATTCAAGTGCACGGGGCTATTAGACTACCTTCATTAGCACCTAAGGCATCTATTAGAAGTGTTGAATCAAGCTAATACGTGCAATTACATAAAACCCTAGAAAAACGTCACTATTCATCTCATAAATTCAAATGACGATTCCAACCGTTTAAAATGCGAACTAATAGCTCAAATGTGTTCTCTAGCACTTATATACAAGGTATAATAGCATAGATAAGCTTTGCAATAGCATTTGATAACATTTTCAACAAATCAAGAAAAATGTAACATTTTAGATATGCATAAAAAGTCATGAAAACCCTCACCAATTGCGCGTAGGAACTCTCGGGAGGTTAGCAAACACCCTAAACTACTTGCTCCTAGCTTGGCTTGGCTTGGCTTGAAGATTTGATGAGCAAAATCCTCTCATTCTCCTCCTACACTATTCTCGGATTTGCTACAGTAAAATTCAGCACTTTTTTGTTTTGATTTTTGCTAGTTATGATATAAGGTGAGTTGTTTGAGGGGTATATAAGCTTAGGTGAGTTGTTTTAATTTAAGTGTATGGTCAAAATGTGAGTCAAGCTAGTTAGAAACAAGTCCTAAGCGTAATTTTAATGTTAGCTAATTAAACTCCAAGTTGGTTACGTAACACTATTCATTCAACTACAAAAATCATTTTCTAAACGAGCCCTCCTAACGCTTCTAGCTCAAATGCACATTTTTCTCATTACTTTGACAATTAATATGATTTAATAAAAATGCTAATTAACTAATAGAAAGTAGTTTAAAAACGGAGTGAATAGTAGTCACAAAGTCAGTTAATAAGGCATAGAAGTAAATGCGCAAACAAGGGATGCAACAGTAATTAAATGCATGGCTAAATCTCGGGCGTTACATCAAGGCCATCCGAGCCTTGTTCTCAACAAGCAACCACAAGCAAATATACATACATTTGCAAGTACTAGACTATTCTAACTCTTCCTTTAAACAATACAAACATGTTTTGAAGTTAAGCTATACTAACTGATTACATAAACTAGCTTATCAATTCACCTCAACTACTTAGCTAGATTTAAATTACATTTCTTTTAACAATAAATACATACAACATATGAAAGCATATATCTTTACAACTTCGACACTCAAGCCACATAGGCATGCAAGACAACTCTTCAGGCATGAACTTTCACAAAATCACGAACTTCCAACTAACATGACATTTCCTGAAATGTGGTGGTGAGGAGTGAGTATACACAACATGTATACTCAGTGAGGGCGAGACAGATATCGAATTGGAGAGAAAGAAAGCCGTGCAATGCAAATAAGACAGTTAAGCAATATAACTGATAAATAAGCAATCAAGACAAACAATCAATACAATAAGCAATTACTGAAAGCATTAACACAACCATTCAAAGTTATACCACACTTTGAAGGCTATGGTTCACTCATACGAGCAATGTACCATTTCACGAGCGATAGATCAATCTCGAGCTTGATGTTGACAATGATGACAATAAGCGCGCAATCACCTTATAATACCAGTTTGGAATACCCCAGAAGTATCCATCAATTCTACAACCCAAATCTCCCTAGGAGGCAACCCAAGCGAGAAAAGGGAATAGGACACGGAGCTAGGGCAACCAACACCGGCAACCTGAGGCTACCCGGAGAGGCCCATCGCTCACGCCCTAACACTATGCAATGCAAGACTCGATACAAGGTGATAAACGAGTGATAGCACAACAAAACAGAATAGAGGAGATAAACGATATATCAAGCATTATTCAACAATTGTTAAACATTTCAATCAATAATCAACTCTAACAAGTGTAATAAGCATTAACAAGCATTAACAAGCATTTACAATCAAATAAGTAACAAGAACAACACCAACTAACATTATCAAGCAATAACAAGTATTCTATAGGCATTATAAGCATTCTATAGGCAATATAAGCATTCTATAAGCAATATAAACATTCTATAAGCAAGATACTATGAAAACACAAAAAATCACAAAAATGACCCCAACTTTCAAAACACTACTACTTTCAAACGAGCCACGAGTTTTGAAAATCGACTTCGCCAATCCTCCTAGGTTACCATAAAGCACGACTAAAGACCACAAAACCCCACTTTACCCTAGAATTTCCGCAAAGCCCCGATTTTTTCCTTTGCTCGTTTGAACTACAACTACCTCAACCGATTACCCAACTAATGTCACAACTGCACCAAAAGTGCTTCCATGACCTCCCGAGATAATGCCATCACGCAAAACGATAAAATGCGAAACTTGACCTAAACGACCCCAACTTTCACTAAGCCGTTTTTCTCCGTTTTTCCATTGCACATTCCAATTAAACCATACATTTAGGCATTCTAGCATACCTAGCACTTTCCTACATCAACAGAACGCATAACAGAGCAACTTCATCAAAATGGGGGTTTACTATTCACTATTTACTATTCAATTAACAATTTATATTTTAATTTCGATATTCAACCGCATAAAATGTTAAAAAGCAATAAATACATGTTCTACGATTGCTAGGGAACATTCTTTAAGCCTCAAAACGATTTAAATAACAATATACGGATAAATCTCAAAAAATCAAAGTTAATACACAAAATATTCAAATGCGCAAATAACGATGAAACCCTCACCTTAGACGCTCCTAGACACAAGGAAAACCTCCTAGGATGCGTCGGAAACTACCCCGTGCAAGCTCACACGAAGAATCAAAGATTTGAAGGTTGAAATGTTTTTTTTTCTCTTTGGATTTTCGGCCGTGCCCTTTTCTGTTTCAGCTCTGTTTTTTATTTTTATTTTGTGCTATTTAAGCTATTAAAAGGATGACACAAGGTCAAATGGTCAAATCTTTGGTCAATGTTCACTTAAGTTGGTCAATCAAGCTTATTTCATGCATTTTAGGGCTAAAACAAGTAACATAAATCCAATTCCAGTTAAATACAACTTAAAACACTAAAATTAAAACACTAAATACTAGTTTTCACTATTTGTTGAGGACTAGGAACCGCTTTCTAACTATCGCTCTCGATATGCAATGCACGTTGCGACAACAAAGAAGTAAAAATTAAATCTCAAAGAATCTAAGAAATATATCATTTTTGGAAAGCATCGTAGTTTAAAATTTACTCCGGCTCGGAGCTACTTTCCTCATTTATTTGAAAACCAAGTGATTTTAATGCAAGACAACCAAAATCGATTATTAAAATAATCAAAACAATCAAGGTAATCAATATTCATTTAAAATAATTAATTTAACTATTTCTAGAATATCTTAAAGAATTATGAAGTTAATATTAAGCTACAAATAAAAGTTAATATAAACACGTAGTCAAATACAATTAAACCCTAACATTTAAGATGACACTTAATTAATCACAAAAGAATAAATTCAATTACTATAATTATTAGAAATAGATAATAATCTTTTAATTATTCAATATACAACTACTAAATGCTTCCAAGAGAAATATTAAAATAGTGCAAATTGGTTGATTTAACTAATTAAACATTTAATCAAATGCAGTCAAGTGCTATTAAATGCATGCCGGGTTCGAGTTATCACACAACCAATATTGGAGGTAATGGGTCGAAGAGACTTCACCGGGAGTTCCATCATTTCATCTACGAAAGCAGTGAAGTCCTTGAGAAAAGTGTGTAGTGGATACTTAGCTTACCTTATCAACAAGCCGTCGGACAAAGCTAAGTTAGAGGAGATGCTACTGATTAAAGATTATACGGATGTGTTTCCAGAAGAATTGCCCAGTTTACCCCCAGATCGGGAGATCGAGTTCATAATAGAATTACTGCCTGGCACCCAACCGATATCTAAAGCTCCCTATCGTATGGCACCCGCATAAAAAATCATACCTAGACAACCTATGACACAAAGCATAAAAAATGACCTAAAACCCTACCCAATGCACCACAATCTCGGCCCACTCAATTGCTCATGCTAGGATGATTCAAAATATGCTCTTGAAGACACAAATTCTGAAATTTAGAAGCTCAAGGCCGACACATGCCTACACAAACATCAAAACTCTTTCAAACATTCTCTCAAGCTCTCATTCTCTCTATCTCTCGGCATTGGCTGCTTCATCACTCTCCCAAGCTTAAGCTCATCATCCTAAGGTTCATCTAGACACTCAAGGGCCTAGGAAGCTTGACCAAGCAAGCTAGAAGCAAGAAAATTTGCATGCAAGCACACAAGACTCATCAATTTTTGGCATAGGTATGTTTGATAGCTTCTACTTCATTTCCTTTTGTTCTAGCCACATGCACATACTAAGAACATGGTAACTAAGCTAGGAATTAGAGAATATCAAGTTATCTCTCGGCCAAGCAAGGAGAAAGACGATCTTGTGCATCTTCAAGAGCTTTGTGCATCTCCATTATTGTCTTGCTAAGGTGAGGGCTAAAACTCTTTTGAAAAGCTTTCAAAAACCACATGCATGCCTTAATATGTCTATTTTTACCTCTATACTTGTGATATATGTGTGTACATGAGCTTTTGTAAACATGCATGGCAAGATATTTGGCTAGAATTTGAAGATAGGTGAAATCGCGTAAATGGCAGTTTTCTGACTTGTTGGAGCGAAGCAAATTTGACCAGGTAAATGATATTGAAAATGCATTAAAATTGTTAGGTGGCTATTTTTGCCAGTTATGAGAATTTTTCATAGAAATAGGCCAAGGCCAGTTTTGACTCTAAGGTCTCCAAAATGGAAAAACATCGAAAGGTGTCCAAATCTGGAAAATCTGGGAAAATGAAGCAGGTTTTTGGCAGTTCACTGTCCTTGTAAAACGGACCAGTTTTGACTTAGTAAATGATATAAAAAATGCTTGAAATTTGGTAGGCTACTATATTTTTCAGTTCTGGACATTTTTGTCACATATAGACTAAGGCTAAATCGGATCCTAAGGCCCTCGAAAATGACATGTATTGAAATGTGTACAAATCTGGACAGTTTTGCGTAGTCTCACGGTTTTGGCTATAACTCTTGAATCCGAACTCCAAATGATGCGAGGTTTGTTCTGTATTTAGTTCACTCCTTAAGCTTTAATTTGACATTTTGTTCAGTAGAATTGGAGATTGTTTGCTTGTCTAAATGATTGTGGGAAAACAGACCATTGCAGTGAAATTTTTGTTTAGTGATATGCTATGAAAATTATTGTAACTTCTCTCCTTGTATTAAATGCTTGGGATTGTGGCACTTGGATGTTGTGTGGACTGTTTTGGATGATTGAGGGTGTTTTAATTAATCGATGCATGGCTTGAGTTTAATTACGTGACAACTTGTGGCTTAATCGCACGGGTAAGCATGAATTGAAACCCTAGTGACTATGAAAACACGCTAAGCGTTGATCCTATGGCTATCGTGTCTAATTATGTAATTAGGCGGCTGCCCATAGTTACCCTTATAGCCCTAAATGTGATTCCGATTGTTACATGTTGACAAGTAGACCTTTCTTACACCCGGTCCCACGTGGATGTCGTTGCATGTTGTATGACCTTATTATTTGATTGCGTGAACCCCGAAATGAGTTATATGACTTGATTCACATGTGTTACATGGCTGTCCGTTTAATATTCATGTAACTCCATGTGCCTTACAAGTGAAATTACCTGTCATAGCATGCCTTGTGTGTTTACTTGTCAACGTGCAATCTTATAACTGCTCAGAGGCAACCTACTTTGTTGTCCTCCTAATGTGATATGTTAAATGTTATAATTGTGCATTGCATACAAGGTTGCAACCTTTCATTGTGGCATGGTAGCGTTTCACGCACACCGGGCGGCACCGGGCTTGCCGGTGCTACCGTGACTACCATGGTCCAATTCCCTCTCTCGCTTGGCATTCCACCCTCGGAGAGTTGGGTCGTAGATTTTCGGGGTACATCCAAAGTACACCCAAATCAGAGTGATAAGTGGATTATTGAAGTCGGCCGCAACAATCGTATCGAAATCGATATTGAGAACAAATGCTCACCGTATCCTTGAAATGATTGGTAATTGTATCTGTTGCTCAATTTGATTCTTATACTTTGCGTACCTTATTACTTGTAATACGTGACATATTTTCAAAAGGGGTTTCTCCTAAGTTAACCGGAAAAAATGTTTCGAAACGTATTTCTCGTTCTCCCTCACTGAGTTCATAAGGACCCAACCTCTTTTACCATCTCAGGTGAAGAAGACCAGGAACAGGTACCCGAGGACAATGTGCCTATTGATGACTCCTTGGAATGATTGCTTGCCCTACATGCCTTACTTGACTATGGCCATGTTGTGAACGATATGTTGCTTGAAGAATATTTCTTATGTTGCTTGCTGTCGCTATTGTAAACGACCCCCATTGTAATTTGGGGTCTAATTTTGGTTTGTACTAATCATAACTAGATAGACCCTCTTCTGGTCGTTTTGCTATCGCTACTGGTTAGTATCTATCACAGGCTTATGAAGTATCAGAAAAATCAAAAATCAAATAATCTACTTATCGCTCCCATTTGGGTGTACTCCGGATGTACCCCGAAAATCTATGACCCAACTCTCCGAGGGTAAAATGCCAAGCGAGAGAGGGAATTGGACCATAGCAGTCACGGTAGCACCGGCAAGCCCGATGCCGCTCGGCGTGCATGAAACGCTACCATGCCACAATGAAAGGTTGCAACCTTGTATGCAATGCACATTTATAACATTTAACATATCACATTAGGAGTACAACAAAGTAGGTTGCCTCCGAGTAGTTATAAGATCGCACATTGACAGGTACACATACAAGGCATGCTATGACAGGTAATTTCACTTGTAAGGCACATGGAGTTACATGAATATTAAACGGACAGCTATGTAACACATGTGAATCAAGTCATATAACTCATTTCGGGGTTCACGCAATCAAATAATAAGGTCTACAACATGCAATGACATCCACGTGGGACTGGGTGCAAGAAAGGTCTACTTGTCAACATGTAACCATCGGAATCACATTTAGGGCTATAAGGGTAACTACGGGCAGCCCCCTAATTACATAATTAGACACGATAGCCATAGGATTGACACTTAGCGTGTTTTCATAGTTACTTGGGTTTCAATTCATGCTTACCCGTGCGATTAAGCCACAAGTTGTCACGTAATTAAACTCAAGCCATGCATCGATTAATTAAAACACCCTCAATCATCCAAAACAGTCCACACAACATCCAAGTGACACAATCCCAAGCATTTAATACAACGAGAGAAGTTACAATAATTTTCAAAGCATATCACTAAACAAAAATTTCACTGCAATGGTCTGTTTTCCCACAATCATTTAGACAAGAAAAAAATCTCCAATTCCAGTGAGAAAGATGTAAAATTAAAGCTTAAGGAGTGAACTAAATTCAGAAACAAACCTCGTATCATTTGGAGTTCGGATTCAAGAGTTATATCCAAAACCGTGAGACTACACAAAACTGTCTAGATATGTACACATTTCAATACTTATCATTTTCTAGGGCTTTAGGATCCGATTTAGCCTTAGTCTATTTCTGACAAAAATGTCCAGAACTGAAAAATCTAGCAGCGTACGAAATTTCATGCATTTTGGATATCATTTACTAAGTCAAAACGGGTCTGTTCTACAACGACAGTGAACTGCCAAAAACCTGCTTCATTTTTTCCAGATTTTCCAGATTTGGACACCTTTCGATGTTTTGCCATTTTGGAGACCTTAGAGTCAAAATTGGCCTTAGCCTATTTCTACGATAAATGCTCAGAACTCGCAAAACTAAGTAACCTACCAATTTTCATGCATATTCAACATCATTTACCTGGTCAAATTCGATTCGCTCCAACAAGTCAGAAAATTGCCATTTACGCAATTTCACCTATCTTCAAATTCTGGCCAAATATCTTGCCATGCATGTTTACAAAAGCTCATGTACACACATATATGACAAGTACAAAGGTAAAAATAGACATATGAAGGCATGCATGTGGTTTTTGAAAGCTTTTAGCCCTCACCTTAGCAAAACAATAATGGAGATGCACAAAGCTCTTGAAGATGCTCAAGATCGTCTTTCTCCTTGCTTGGCCGAGAGATAACTTGAGATTCTCTAATTCCTAGCTTAGTTATCATGTTCTTAGTATGTGCATGTGGCTAGAACAAAAGGAAATGAAGTAGAAGCTATCAAACATACCTATGCCGAAAATTGATGAGTCTTGTGTGCTTGCATGCGAATTTTCTTGCTTCTAGCTTGCTTGGTCGAGCTTCCTAGGGCCTTGAGTGTCTAGATGAACCTTAGGATGATGAGCTTAAGCTAGGGAGAGTGATAAAGCAGCCAATGCCGAGAGATAGAGAGAATGAGAACTTGAGAGAATGTTTGAAAGAGTTTTGATGTTTGTGTGGGCATGTGTCGTCCTTGAGCTTCTAAATTTCAGAATTTGTGTCTTCAAAATAATATTTTGAATCATCCTAGCATGGGAAATTGAGTGGGCCGAGATTGTGGTGCATTGGGTAGGGTTTTAGGTCATTTTTTATGCTTTGTGTCATAGGTTGTCTAGGTATGATTTTTGAATTATGCAAATCCTTGTCAAATGCATCATGTGGTCGGCCAAGCTAGTGTTCCAATCTGATTTTTTTGTCATGTTTTGAGCATTATTATATTGTGTGTTTGGGATGTGCAAAAGAATAAAGAATAAAGAATAAGAATGTTTAGCTTTTGGTGAAATTTCGTCTTCTAGTGAGTTGAATTAGCATTTTAATATTGGTTAGTGGAGTTTGTAGGATTAATTAATGATCTAGTGCTTCGTGCAAGATGCTCTCTTGATTAGCGTGCGGGCACACTTTCTTAGGTTTAGGGCACGCACTACGAGATAAAGCACGAACTATGAGACGAATGCACGTTTCCCAAGTAAACGTACACAAACCTAAATGAATGCACGTAATTCAATGCAAGGCACACAAAATGAAACACGATTCTTAAACCGAGGTCAAGGCACGCAAATATAGGTTATGGCACACGAAACGAGATATTGCACGCGAATCGAGGTCGGGCCTCACAGTTACGGCACCAAGATGGATAATGAGGGGCTAGGGAAGCCACCACGTTCCTCATTAACCATCTTGGTGCTGCGCCGAGGGACATGTAGGGGGATGCAAGGCGGGGGGGGCATGGCCCCAATGCACGGGTATGCAATGCAATACCTCGGCGTGATTCACTCGATAGGCATTCCTTCCCATAATGTAGCCCACGATATAGCCCACAATGTGCCACGAAATGCCCACAACGTCCCCCAGCATAGACCTCGACCAGGGGGCTTGATACCACATACCCGCCTATAGTACATTTAGATGCAAAAACCCAAGTGACAGCAGTAGCGTACATTTTGCCAGAGATTCATAATGGGTGTTTTACACTATAAAATGCCCCATATGGCATGATTTTCGTACCCAACTTCCTCCATATTGATAGCATATGATATCCATATGCTTCAAGATTATTTTTTTCGTAAAAATATTTTTTAATATTTAATAATTGCGAAAAATACGGAAAAATCAGAAAAAATTATAGAAAATTCATAAAAATTTATATTATTTCATATATTAATTTGTTAAATGATATTCAAAAATATTTTTTTCAAAAAATTAATTTTTAATATT
>CM075766.1:61304068-61309068 GCA_037974665.1 Ehretia macrophylla
GCCATCCCAATGACGTCGACGGTGTTGCGGCTCCATGATGGATAATGAGGGGGTAGGGAAGCCACCATGTTCCTCATTAGCCATCCTAGTGCTGCGCCGAGGAATATGCGGGGGAACGCGGGGCGAGGGTGGCACGACCCCAATGCACGGGTATGCAATGCAATACCTTGGCGTGATTCACTCTGTAGGCATTTTCGCCCACAATATAGCCCACAATGTGCCATGAAGTGCCCACAACGTCCCCCCGCATGGACCTCGACCATGGGGCCTGATACCACATACCCCCTATAGTACATTTAGATGCAAAAACCCAAGTGATAGTAGTAGCGTACATTTTACGTCGTCCACGGAGGTAGACGCAAGGCAAAAGATGGACGATGTGACTTTATATTGCCGTCTTCGTAGGTAAGCAACACAGGAAACCGACCGGCCGACTGAGGCAACGTAAGCACTCAACCCGCAAATGAAAAGGCAAGTAGGGGCGGACGTCGCTACTGAAGCAGGGATCTAATCGACCAATACAAGCTGACCACTACCCGTATGCATGGAATAGGACAAGCAAACTACCTTCTTGCCCATGCGATGCTTGGATCGCCATGACACTAGACCACGTCTGTTGTATTATGACTCAACGAGGACCATGGCATCGTGTGCTAGGCGATTCACAAATCGCACAGGCATGTCATAACTAACCGTGGGATGGCTTCAAGGCTGCATGGTGCTTGGATCGCCACGACATTGAAGCATCAGCAATCGTCTCATCGCAACTCTTGCGTCGTTGTTTAACAAAAGCCAATGCCATGTGTGCTACGCGATTCGCGCATCATGCTTGCCCCTACAGTCCCCCAAGAGCTACCCAAGCCCACTCGGTGATTGGATCACCACGACACGTCGATTCGCGCATCGCGTAGGCCCAACGACACGTTGAGGACGGGAATGTCTGCCAACGTGTACCTAGCCAGCGGCACGGGGATGGCTAGTTTTGTGCTTGGGCAACTACTTGCCCCCTCATTAGCCATCCCAATGACGTCGACGGTGTTGCGGCACCAAGATAGATAATGAGGGGCTAGGGAAGCCACCACGTTCCTCATTAGCGATCCTGGTGCCGTGCCGAGGGACATGCCGGGGGACCCGGGGCGGGGGTGGCACGGCCCCAACGCGCAGGTATGCAATACAATACCTCGGTTTGATTTATTCGGTAGGTATTCTTGCCCACAATATAGGCCACGATATAGCTCACAATATGCCATAAAGTGCCCACAACGTCCCCCCACTTGGACTTCGACCAGGGGGCTTGACACCACGTACCCCTCTATAGTACATTTAAATGCAAAAACTCAAGTGATAGCAGTAGCGCACATTTTGCCAGAGATTAATAATGGGTGTTTTACACTATAAAAGGCCCCATACGGCATGATCTTCGTTCCTAACTTGCTCCTTATTGATAGCATATGATATCCAAATGCTTCAAGATTATTTTTTTTGTAAATTTTCTTTTAATATTTAATAATTGCAAAAAATTGGGAAAAATCAGAAAAAATAGAAGAAAATTCAGAAAAGTTTATATTAATTCATACATTAATTTGTTAAATGATATTCAAAAATATTTTATTCAGAAAATTAATTTTTAATATTTAAAAATTATGAAAATTAGGGAAAAATCAGAAAAATACTAGAAAATTTAGGAAAATTTATATTAATTCATAAATTAATTTCTTTACATGATATTTGGCGTGAAATTTTTTTTAGGAAGGATTGGGAACCTGATTAATCTAATTCACCTCACAAATGTAACGAACTGCAATTCGGACAAGGGAAAGGTTGAGACCACTTCATAGATTCGAAAACCACATGTAAAAGGACATCAATGTCCACATTTGAGTCATAATACATTCCGCATGCCCAATAACTATGAATGCTTAACATTGCTCGTTGTGTCCAACGTCTCCTAGTAGTGCCAAAGCTGTCCCCCAACATCCCCCATCGTCCCCCAAGCATACCCCCATAGTGCCTTAGCTGTGCCCCAACAGTGCCCCAATTATGCCCTAACAACGCCCCTTGAGCACCCCGCGCATGTTACTTGAGCGCACCATCGTGCGATATGCGCATCCCAAGTGTGCAACCTCGTGCGACATAGGAGCCCCATGCGCGCACCTTCGTGCCGCATGCGGGTAACATGGGCGCACCATTGTGTAGCATGCGCGCACGATGCGTACAACATCATGCGATTTGGGCACCCCATACGCACACCTTCGTACAGCATGCGGTCCACATTCTCGCACCATCGTACAGCACACGCACTATCATGCGGCAAGGGCGCCCCATGTGCGTACCTTCGTAAGGCATACGGGCTACATGCACGCACCATCGTGCGGTATGCGAACCCCATACGCACACCATCGTACGACATGGGCACCCCATTGGCCCACCTTCGTGTGCCATGGCCACCCCATGCGCGCACTTCATGTGGCATGTGGGCCACCAGGGCGTACCATTGTGTGACATAGGCACCCCATAAGCGCACCTTGAGCACTCTGCACGTGCTACTTGAGCACACCATCGTGCGGTATGCGCGTCCTAAGTGCGTAACCTCGTGCCGCACGGGCGCCCCATACGCGCACTTTCGTGCAGTATGTAGGTATCATAGATGCACCATTGTTCAGCATGCGTGCACGATGCGTACACCATCGTGCGGTATGGGTGCCCCATACGCGCAACTTCGTGCCGTATGCGGTCCACATTCTTGCACCATCGTGCGGCATACGCGCCCGATGCCCACACTATCGTGCGGCATGGGCGCCCTATGTGCGCACCTTCATACGACATGCGGGCCATATGCGCGCACCATCGTGCGGCATTCGAACCCTATACACGCACCATCGTAAGGCATGGGCGCCCAATGCGTGTACCATCGTGTGGCATGCGCGCCCTATTCGCCCACCTTCGTGTGCCATGGCCACCCCATGCGCGCACTTCATGTGGCATGCGGGCCACCAGCGCGTACCATCGTGCGGCATAGGCACCCCATAAGCGTACCTTGAGCACCCTGCACATGCTACTTGAGCACACCATCGTGCGGTATGCGCGTCCCAAGTGCGTAACCTTGTGCGGCACGGGCGCCCCATACGCGCACTTTCGTGCAGCATGCAGGTATCATAGATGCACCATTGTGCAGCATGCATGCACGATGCGTACACCATCGTGCGGTATGGGTGCCCCATACGTGCAACTTCGTGCCGTATGCGGTCCACATTCTTGCACCATCGTGCGGTATACGCGCCCGATGACCACACTATCGTGCGGCATGGGCACCCTATGTGCGCACCTTCATACGACATGCGGGCCATATGCGCGCACCATCGTGCGGCATGCGAACCCTATACACGCACCATCGTAAGGCATGGGCGCCCAATGCGTGTACCATCGTGTGGCATGCGCGCCCTATTCGCCCACCTTCGTGTGCCATGGCCACCCCATGCGCTCACCTTCATGTGGCATGCGGGCCACCTGCGCGTACCATTATGCGGTATAGGCGCCCCATGAGCGCATCGTCGTGCGGCATGGGTACCCCATTCGCGCACCTTCGTGCAGTATGCAGGCCACATGCACGTACCATCATTCAGCATGCGCGCACCATCTTGCGGTGCTCCCCATGCGCATACTTTCATGCGGCATCGTCGCCCAAATGCTTGCCCCATCGTACCCGATGCGCGACCCCACTGCGCGACAACCTTGCCAAGCTATGCCCTAACTGCGTGGCAAGCTGTAGCTCATCCGAGGCCAAGTGTGTGCCCCATCTGAGGCCCCAAGTTCATGCCCCATCCAAGGCCCAATCGTGTGCTGTTATGCAACACCGTGGGCAGTCGTGTCGTAACCATTCACCAATGTGCCCAACCGTGCCGAAGAAAGGGGCAATATAACCTCAGTCACCGTTAATGCTGGGGGAAGAACGTCAGGCACCTCTGTTGGCCGGCAGAACACAAGGTCGGAATCAAATTTTTTGCCATCTCTTACGAAGCAAGCATAGGCTGTCTAACACTTGGGCACTCGAGGCGATGAGCGGGGTCGGCCAGCAGTGGGCCCGTTAGTACTTGGACATAGCACATAGCACTTAGGCATTATTGGGCATAGCACTTGGGTGCACATAACACTTGGGTATAGAGCTTGTGTGCACATAGCACTTGGGCATCAATAGGCATAGTACATAGCACTTGGGCATCAATAGGCATAGCACATAGCACTTGGGCATCAACGGACATAGCACATAGCACTTGGGCATCATTGGGCATAGCACATAGCACTTGGGCATCATTGGACATAGCACATAGCATTTGGGTATAGCACTTTGGGCATTCGTTCGTCGACACTTAAAACTTATGATGTCGACACTTGGGCATCATTGGGCATATCACTTGGGTATATCACTTAGCTCCTAGGCATCCTTGGGCATAGCACTTAGCACTTGGGCGTAATTGGGCATCATCGTTGCCTCGAAACCCCACGACATTTGTGGTGGCACTTATGTATGCAGCGAGCGTGGCAAACTAACTTGGGCTAATGTTATTCGGACTTAGGCGTAGAGAACTTGGCAACACTTGGGCATTCGTGCGTCGACACTTGGGTTACAACTTATGACTTACTTAGGCACTTGGAGACACACTTGGGGAGCGGCATAGGGCGTCGAACCTCTTGGCCCATTTTGGGGAAATAGTGTTGGTTGATGGGATGGGATGGGATTGGATTGCGGAAGGGGTAAAGATAGGCGATGAGAGAGGAGGGACAAATCGGAGCGACAAAGAGCTGAATCTCAGTGGTTCATGGCAGCAAGGCCACTATGCCACTTACAATGCCCAGTCGCGTATTTAAGTCATCTACAAAGGATTCTGCCAGCTGCTAGATGGCAATTGTACTTCAAGGCGGCCGGCACGACGCTTCCATCGCAATGGCTTGGCCAACGACATGTGCCCTTAGGGATCGGAGGCCCCTACTGCTGGTCGATG